>CM039515.1:16884992-16977974 GCA_022432975.1 Begonia masoniana
GTGGAAGGGAGTAGCCGAAGACACACCCTGATTTTTTTTTTCTATTTGATTATTTAAATGATTCAAAGAAATTAACAGCGCGCCCTTTAGAAGGGTTAGAAATGATTGTTTGTGTTATATTAATGTTGGTTCATTTCGGTGGTTTTTAGTTTGCTGGGAGTTAGAGTCCTGACTCTTTAGATGGTGCTAGAAAAAATATAATTAAATAGTAGCTATAAAAGAAGATAACACATGTTATCAAAAAATACAATAAATATTTTTTTCACACTGCTAAATATAACAATAAAAGAATTAAGAAAAATAGTAGATAAATACATACGAGAATTTTAGTGTAGGACCCAAATAAAAAAAAAAACGATGATAAATGAATTGCATAGATTCTTTTCGCAGCGTTGGATGAGATGAATTAAACTCAATCACAGAATCAGCTGATGATATGGACAGAGCAGTGTTCGAGCATCAAGAATCAATACTCTCAATGAGGCTTCGTTAGGAAGACTTTTAATTCGTCCTTCCATAAAAAGACGCATAAAGTTTTCAATGGAATGGATATGATATCGGTTTCAGAAAATGAAAAATGCCAAACTACAAGCAGTATTCAAAACTGATGTCCATGGAGACTATATGCATCAAAGATGCGGGCCAGGCGACATACTGATAAAACATGAAGCCCGCACATCATGCACACGCATGATGGAAGTCTCATGCATCATCCCAGTGGGTGGCACCTGAGTACCTCGATGTTTAGAAGTACCCATAGTGTAGATATTGCGTCTATTATTGAAACGTCAGAGAAGACTCAACGTGAAATCTCAAAGACTTAGCATTAAGGGGCGAGAAGGAAAGCTTCGAATAATGGTAGATGGAAGTTCGGCAGGCATATAAAAATTATGGTCCTATGCAGAGAAATTAATAGGTCGAATCCTGGCGCCAATGCTCGTCATGGTGGATCCAACAGAGAGCGAGGAGAATAAATTGCAAGAGACTGGATATGTGTTTTGAAGGCATGTAAGACGGATTTTCACCTTGTTGACCAACCCGTCCTTGTTTTTTGGAGACGGTTGTCATTTAAAGGACAATGTCACGGACCACTTTTGACGGCAGTTGGAGTTGATGGGGATGTGTATATTCCCATTTCCAGTGCTGTTGTAGAGGTGAAACCAAAGAGTCCTTGGTACGTGGTTTTTTAGTTATTGCTGAGGACCTAACAATTTCTTTGGTCATGTGGATTTATTTCAGACCAGCAAAAAGTAAGTCTTCTTTTTTTCATTTACTTTTTGTTTCCAATGGCAATTTCATATCACTTACAATTTGCAATGCCGGGTTTGGTTCCAACATTAGAGGATGGTACCCGAAGCTGAAGTTCGTATTGGTTACGACACCTGTAGAAATTTTAAAAAAGAGTTCGGGGAAAGTCTATAAAGAAAGCAATGTGGGAATGCATCATTGCTACACAGGAGCTGCCTTTAACAGGAAGACAAGTTTGGCTGCTTGAATAGAGCGGCATACTGGCATTCCTAAGATTCCGTTGAAGTGCGGGTCCCGACCTGCATTCAGTCAAGAATCATCGTGCGCTCACGTGAACACCTCACGAGTCTCCCAACGCCTTAATACCCCAGCAAGAGATAATCCAATCTTGACACGTGCCTCGAAATGATTAGAGGATTATTATGGCTAGAATTGCGAGAAGGCATATCAAATGAAACAATATAATGACTCCTATGGTCCTGAAGTTCGCAAGAAAGTGACGAATTAAGATGCTGCAGACCCTGGTTTGAAACGCCTGCTGAGGGAAGATTTGAGGTTACTAATCATTTCCAACAATTTATTGTCCGACTTACCTAATCGCGATGCATTGTTACATTGGGAGCTTACTTGTATACCTTGTCACGCGATTCCTTTTCTTGTCATTCATGAGAAGGAATATCGAGGACTAATTACCCATACTAGACTACCAAATCGGAGAACTATATCCGTTTGTACTTCTCTTTTCATTAGACCAATTAACGTGGTGATATGGCCTTCTCGAAGTGCCCCCCCATACTGCCACCTTTAATGAAAACGACAACCTTGCAGACCAAAGAATAAGGAAATAGAGACATCGATGACCGCAAAGCCAGACATCAGTTTCTAGAAAAAATATGATTATGACATGTGTGAAATGTTTGGGACGAATCATAATTCAAGTAACGTGCAAAAGATCCTCAATGACACCCGAGTAGGAGATTATGTTTTTGACGCTCATTGAATCTTTCATACTTTCTTTCTATACTCTCGTTTCATCAATGCTTCCTCGGCAGGCAGCAAGCTCCCAAGTCCAGACATCAGTTCTAGGAAAAAAATGATTATGACATGTCGGAAATGTGGTGGGAACTAATCCTAACTCAAGAACGGGCAAGGAGCTCAATGCACCCAAGTAAGTAAAGATTACTATGATAATATGCTTTGTTGATGCTCAGTAATGTCTTTCATAATTTCTATACTTTGTTGTTTCATGCTTCCTCTGGCAGTCACAGCTCCCAAGCAATAAATTTTACATGGTTTTAGGTACGAAACAGTGATAGTGTCTTTTTTGTGTACATGTTGTATTTTTGTACCATTTTTTAGAAGCAGACAAGTTTTCTTCTTGTAATTTTGAACTAGAAGTCCTTGTATGAAACTGCAAAAATCCCAGCCAAGCCAATTAAAAAAAGGCGAGAGTGCAAGCTCAGAAATCCCAGTGAGGGAACACTCCCCACTGTCCATAATGCTCCACAGGCCCGCAAGTCTGCTAGTGTTTCTGCATGTAGCAATTTAAGTATTGGTTTTCTTGGAGCAATTATTAATAGGTAGAATGGACGTTATTTGGCCACTGAAATTTAGGTATTGTTTGTTTCTTGAGTAATTCTTATTAACTTGATCACATTCTTCAATTTTTTCGTCCAAATTCATGTGTCCATGCGGTTGTGAATGCAGTACGAGTCCCGATCAGGAGTGAGAATCAACGACAGTAGGTTTTTGTTTCAGAACGTTATGAAGTGTCGACCTATACAATAATTCGACACTTTCATTTTTAGTCGGAGACATCTCCGTTTAATGATGAAGTGTCGACCCCTACATCATCGGTCGACCCTAAAAAGGCATTTATCTTAAACTAGTGTCGCCCGCAACCCTAACCACGCGATTTTCTCTCTCAATTTTCTTCGGCGATTTTCGCCTCTATTCCAAATCTTCGTCGCTTTCCTCCGATAAGTGGAATTCTACTCTTCCTTTCCAAACTTCAAAGGGATCCACCTCCCGTAGCACACGTCCTCGTTTCGCCACTAGGAGATCAAAGAACCCTCCTCCATCCATCGAATGAATTTGAAGAAACCCAACGACTTGGCCATCGCCATTATTTCAAGATGGCTGAGGTCGATGAAAGGTTGGGGACACTTTCAATTCATCCTCTGATTCTGAGTAAAAAGTGGAATTCGCTGAGTTAAAGTATTTTAGATTTTGGTCATGCCTTCAGAAATTTGGGTTAATTTGTAACACCCGGTTTCTTATAAATTAAAAAACTTTAATTCGGTCTAATGGTGGAATTTTATCGAATGAAATTAGGGGTAAAATCAATTAGGTTATGATAACTAAGTTCGGGCATAAGGGTACTTGTTCATTTTGCAAATGGATAAGTATTTCGGAAAGCGTAAATGAGGTTAGCCGTCGCATACTCATCCTTCACTCTCTTTTTTTCAAGCTCAACCCAGCATAGCTCTCTATGGGCATTTCCTCACCGATTCTCCAACCCAGTGATTTTGATTCGATGAATTGCTGATTTAGTACCTAGGTAGCTTAGGGATCCCAACGTATGCATTTTGTTACATTTTACAAGAGGAGAGATTCTGCTTGAGGATTAGAGCAAGAATCGGGAATGTTAGATAATAGAAATGCCCAACCCACTCCTTAGATTTCTGAATAGCTAGATTGAGGTTGTAACGTTCTGTTTATGAATCTAAGGTGACAACCCCCCGAAGTTACGCTCTTACCGAGCATTTGGCAAGGAATCCAGGTAAGTAAAAGTAATTGCTTTTGCCCTTCGGGCCTACATCACAAAACAGTAGTTTTATGTATGCTTGAATATTTCCTATTTGTCCATGCCTCATGTTTTTTTGTTAAAAGTTACGAAAGAATTTCCTGTATAGGCATGTTAAGGTCATGAATGTATGCCGACAGACCACATTAAGGGAACTAATCCACCCCTTAACTTATGAAGGGATTTAGACATTGGGAAATTGATCCACTTCCCAAGGGACGCATGGGATCAGATCAGCTTTGAAGGCATTCATCCGCCACTTAATTGAGTATAGGGATTAGACATTGAAAGATTGCAATCCCCTCCCAAGGAACCATGAAGTCTGATCATGATATAAGAATATGTATCACTGAGAGGAGAAAATAGAAACTGCATATTTTAGGAGTTTTAGCTCAGCCTTTTTATTTCATATTCATATACTCAAGCTTTTACTTACTTTAGGTGCATTAGGGCTAATAGATGCGTTTTTGTGACTGTATGGACAGAAGTGGTTAGCAGGTTTTCTCCTGATCATGTTGAGTAATAGGGTACTTTGGGGATGCATTCATGCCTCGACATGGTAACTGATGGGCGGTTTAGCAGGTTGTCTACAAATTAGAGGTTTGTGGGGGGGTGGGGATAATGATTTAAATTGAGTATATGGAGTTTTTTAGTAAAGGAGATTACCTCTGCTTGACTTCGTTTCGAGAATTTCCCTGATTTTCATGTCTTACGGATTTTATCAATACATGATTGGAGCGTTATTACTGGGATTTTTGTAAAATGTTTAGTCGGTTGATAGTCGATCTTTCCCTCGGGTTATAGACAGGTTGTTTAGTCCTTGGTGGAATTGATAATTTTTTTTATCAGTGGATAGTGTGAGGTTTATTGCGTTCTGTTGAAATGAATGTTTGATGTCGATCGGAAGAGAAGTCTAACCGGTAATGTCTCATGTTTGTCTTCCGGCTGATTCATCGGAAGAGTAAAGCATTTGTCTTCAGGCTGACGTCATCGCAGAAGAAGGGTAAGGAAATCGGTGGAGTATTTCTTCCCGGCTGACGTCATCGGCATAGAAAGGCATTTCTTCCGGCTAGCCTTCTCTGGCATAAGAATGTAATGGAAGTCGGTTATAATTCCTTCCGGCTGACGTCATCGAAGGAAGCATTTGTCCTTCCGCTGCTCATCCGGCAGAGAGTGTACTGGAAGTCTGGTTGAGTATTTCTTCCGGCCTGACTCATCGTAATAGGAAACTTTGTCGTCCGCTGACGTCATCCGTCCAGAATGAAGTGTCAATGGACGTCGGTGAGGATGTCTTCCGGCTGACTCATCGGAAGAGAAGTAATTGTCTTCTGCGACGTCATCGGAAGAGGAAATAGGTATTTTGTCGTTTACTGACCGGTAGAGGAAGTAAGTTCTTTGTCGTTTTTGTGACCGGATGATGTCGCTGACGTCACCGAAGAGGGAATGGGTGTTCGTAGTTTTCGGTTGATGCCGCTGACCGTCACCGGAAAACGAAAATAGGTGATTTGTCGTTTTTGTCACTGATGAAGTCTTCGGTTTTCTCTATTTCTGCTTCTTTCGTTGACCTTGTCGTCGGCAGATGACTTCAACACTTCGTTAATCACCCCAACAGTATATTCTACAGTTCGTCTAACTTCATAGTTGTTTAACTGATTTTCCGCTGCAAGTTATCAAATGTTTTGAATGTATAGAAAATGTCAAATTTTGACTGTCGAATGAAGTTGTTAAAATTTATCCTAGTCATGGTCATAAGAGTAGCGACCCGGGTTTAGATAATTCGGGGCGTTACAGTATGGTATCAGAGACATGTTGCTAAACCGTTCAGAAGATTACTCATCAGTGCCAATCGTCGCATGAATATACTCCAACAACTGTAAGTGTTATGTTAGCTTTAGTTATAAGATGTTTATGAGTATAGATAACCTTGTGCAGAACCTTATACAAATGGCTAGACGACCGGGGAGACCAAGAGTACCTAGGGAGATGCCAAACTTGAGGAGTGAAGAAGATTCAAGTGTAATTAGACAGCTGACGGAGTTGATGCGTCAGCAGACAGACATTGTGCGACAGCAATCTGACCAGTTAGGTGTGTTATTGAGTCGGGAAACACAAGGAAGTGCCAATTCAGGTCAAGTCATGAGCATTCAGGGGATAGATTTCGTAGGCTGCAACCACCCACATTTGATGGAAAGTCATCTAACCCGATTGTCGCTGAGGAATGGCTTCGAAAGATAGAGAGCATGTTCAGGTGTGCCAATGTTGGAGAAGGAGAGAAAGTCATTTTGGCAACGTTTCATCTAGCCGGTGATGCGCAACTTTGGTGGGAGTCGCTGGAGATCACCACCGATATCGCAACCATGCCCTGGTCGCAATTCAAGGAAGTCTTTTACGAGAAATACTTTAGCACCACTGTCCAGAACGCTAAGAAGGCTGAGTTTTTGAGCTTGAAGCAGACTGGGTCTGTGGCAGAGTACAACAGACAATTTGAGTCTCTGTCAAGGTTTGCTGGATACCTCGTTCATAGGAATGAGGACAAAGTGTTTCAATACTGCAAGTCTAAAGCCAGAAATTTACAGAGGAGTAAAGTATTCAGGCATCAAAGGCTTGTCATTCAGTGAAGTAGTGTCTACTGCATTGGAGGCAGAAGAAGCTGAAATGAAGTGTGCTGGACCAAAGGAAGCCCCGCGAAAGTTCTTTCAGCCCCACCAGCAGAGAGGGATAAAGAGGCCTGCTGAAGGCCAGGGTAGTCAGGGTACTGGAAAGAAGGTACCTGATGCCAAGAAGTTTCCTCAGTGCATGAAATGTATAAAGAGCCACCTGGGCGAGTGTAAGTTTGGGACTGGTAAGTGTTATAACTGTGAGGAGTTTGGACATTCGCTTAAGGATTGCCCGAAGCCCAGAGTCCTTCGATGTTTCAACTGTAATAAGACTGGCCACGTCCATCAGAGACTGCCCAACGTTGAAGAGTGGCCCTGCTAAGATAAAACCGAGAATATTTTCCATGATGGAGTCGGGCGAAGAGGACCAGCCCGCTGTTGTGTCAGGTACTATATTGGTTAATTCTATGCTGCTTTTACCTTGCTAGATTCAGGAGCAACCCATTCTTTTGTTGCGCTACTTTGCTGATAAGTTAGAAGTACAATCCACACCTTCTAGGCATGTATTCAAGTTGCTTTACCCTCTGGTGAACATTTACATTCCAACCAAGTGTTGCATGATTGCATGGTATTAGTAGGGGACAAAAACCTATCTGCTGATTTAATCGTTATGGATATAACGGGATTTGATGTAATCCTAGGAATGGACTGGTTGTTTAATCACCACGCCATAATCGATTGTAGGACTGGAATAGTTAGTTTCCAACCCCCTGGTAGTTTGAAGCATACCTTTCAAGCTCTGAAGAAGAGCAAGGAAATGACCGTGATGTCTTCTATAAATAGTAGACCCACCCCACGCAGGGAGTATTTGTGCTTTTTGGCCAGGTGTTTTTAGACACACAACATTTAGGTGGATCAAGTCCCCAAATGTCTTGGTTGTTCAAGATTTTCCCGAAGTATTCTTAGATGACCTTCCTGGCTTGCCACCAGATAGAGAAATTGAATTTGTTGTGGATGTTTACCCAGGCGCCGAACCTGTATCTAAGAATCCTTATAGACTAGCACCTACAGAGCTTAAAGAATTAAAGAAACAGTTGGAAGAACTATTAGAGAAAGGGTTCATACGCCCAAGCTTTTCACCGTGGGGTGCACCTGTCCTTTTTGTCAAAAAGAAAGATGGATCAATGCGTATGTGCATAGACTATAGGGAATTAAATAAGCTAACTATCAAAAACAAGTATCCCCTACCGAGAATTGATGACTTATTTGACCAGATTAGAGGTGCAAAAGTTTCTCTAAGATTGACCTTAGATCCGGTTATTACCAACTGAAGGTTAAATCTGAAGATATCCCAAAGACTGCTTTCGTACTAGGTATGGACATATGAGTTTTTGGTTATGTCTTTTGGTTTGACAAATGCACCGGCAGCCTTTATGGATCTTATGAATAGGGTGTTTCACGAGTATTTGGACAAGTTTGTCATTGTATTTATAGATGACATTCTAATCTATTCCAAAACCAAGGAGGAGCATGCAGAACACTTAAACTTAGTGTTAGGATTACTGAAACAGCACCAATTATACGCCAAGTTTTCTAAGTGTGAATTTTGGTTGGACCAAGTTCACTTTTAGGACATGTCATTTCTGGAAATGGATTATCTGTTGATCCAGCTAAGGTTCAAGCAGTTAGGGAATGGCCCCAACCGAAGAATGCACCGATATCAGAAGTTTTCTTGGACTAGCAGGATACTATAGAAAGTTCATTGAAGGATTTTCAAAGATTGCTACACCTCTCACTAAGTTGACTAGGAAGAATGTAAAGTACACATGGACCGATGAATGTGAACTTAGTTTCCAAACTTTGAAACAGAAACTGACCAATGCTCCTATTTTAACCCTTCCAGTTGAAGGTGGTAAGTATAGTATTTACTGTGATGCATCCAAGATTGGTCTTGGTTGTGTGTTGATGCAAGATGGAAAGGTAATAGCCTATGCTTCTAGACAGTTGAAAACTCATGAGAAGAATTACCCTACACATGACTTAGAATTAGCTGCTGTGGTATTTGCACTTAAAATTTGGAGACATTATTGTATGGACAATCTTGTGAATATTTTCCGACCATAAGAGCCTGAAGTACATTTTCACACAGAAGGAACTAAACATGAGGCAACGTAGATGGTTGGAATTTGTAAAAGACTATGACTTTGAGATTAAGTACCATCCCGGTAAGGCGAATGTAGTAGCTGATGCTTTGAGCAGAGTGACAACATCAGTTTCAGCATTGATACTTGACTTACCATTAGCCTTAGAATCTGAATTCCTAAAGTTTAATCTAGAGGCAGTATCCAATGTAACAGCTATACTTTCGGCCATAACCTTAAGACCTACAATTCTTGAGAAAATAAGGGAAGCTCAGTCAAATGATGATGAATGCAGCAAGTACAAGTCAAGTATGGATTCTGCGGACAATTTAGACTTTAACTGTTCTTCCGATGGAATTCTTAAGTTTAGAAACAGATGGTTTGTTCCTGCCATTATGGAACTTCGGAATGAGATTCTTTCTGAGGCTCATTCTTCTAGATTCTCAGTTCACCCTGGGAGTACGAAGATGTATAAGGACCTTAAACAGCATTACTGGTGGCCAGGTATGAAAGAAGTGTGGCAGAACATGTTGGATCATGTTTGTGTTGTCAGCAGATTAAAGCCGAGCATCAGAGACCCTCAGGAACATTACAACCTTTACCAGTTCCTGAATGGAAATGGGAACAAATAACCATGGATTTTGTTGTGGGACTACCTAGGACAACTAAAGGACATGATGCAATTTGGGTGATAGTTGACCGTTTGACCAAATCATCCCATTTTCTGCCCATGAAGATGACATACTCGATGGATCAACTTGCTGAGTTGTATGTTCAGGAAGTTGTTAGATTGCATGGAGTTCCAAGCACCATAGTTTCGGACCGAGATGCTAGATTTACATCTAAGTTTTGGAAGAGTTTGCACAAGGCAATGGGGACTCAGCTTAGTTTCAGTACAGCTTTCCACCCTCAAACAGATGGACAATCAGAAAGAACCATCCAAACATTAGAGGATATGCTCCGGGCATGTGTTTTGGATTTTCAAGGTTCTTGGAGCAAGTATTTGCCCTTGGTGGAATTTTCTTATAACAACAGTTTTCAGGCAACAATAGGAATGGCACCGTATGAAGCATTATATGGACGAAAATGTAGATCACCTTTGTACTGGGATGAAGTTGGTGAAGCACAGTTACTTGGTCCTGATGTTGTGCAGCAAACTGTTGAGAAGGTTGCTCTCATCCGTCAGAGGATCTTAACAGCTCAAAGTCGACAGAAAAGTTATGCTGACAGAAGACGCAGAGAGTTAGAGTTTGAAGTTGGTAGTGAGGTTTTTCTTAAGGTATCACCATTCAAAGGAGTTGTAAGATTTGGGAAGAGAGGGAAGCTTAACCCAAGATATGTTGGACCTTTCTCAATCTTGAGGAGGATTGGGAAATCAGCATATGAACTGCAATTGCCAGACTCTATGGAAGGAATCCACAATGTGTTCCATATTCTATGCTTAAGAAGTGCTTAAGGGATCCATCTCAGATTGTGGAACAACAGAACATTGAAATTCAACCCACACTGACCTATGAGGTGAGACCAGTAAGAATCTTGGATTATGCAGTGAAGGTATTACGCAACAAGGAAGTTCCAGTAGTAAAAGTCTTATGGCATAATCAGAATATAGAGGAGACAACATGGGAACGCCAGCAAGACATGATGGACCAGCATCCAAGATTGTTCAGGTACTGAATTTTGAGGACAAAATTCTTTTAAGGAGGGTAGATTGTAACACCCGGTTTATTAGAATTAAAATAATCTATTAATCTTCTAAGTGTGAATTTTATAGAATGAAATTAGGGGTAAAATCAATTAGGTTAATGAGTAACTAAGTGAGGGCATAAGGGTAATTGTCAATTTTGCAAATGGATAACGTATTTAAGGAAAGAGTAAATGAGGTATAGCCGTCATACTCATCTCACTCTCGGTTTTCAGCTCAACCCAGCAGAGCTCTCTAGGCGATTTCCTCACCGATTCCTCCAACCCAGGTGAGTTTTGATTCGATTAATTGCTGATTTTAGTACCTAGGTAGCTTAAGGATCCCAACGTATGCATTTTGTTAATGTTACGAGTGAGAGATTCTGCTTGAGGATTAGAGCAGAATCGGGAATGTTAGATAAATAGAAATGCCCAACCCACTCCTTAGATTTCTGAATAGCTTAGATTGAGGTTTAACGTTCTGTTTATGAATATAGGTGAACAAACCCCCGAAGTAGCTCTTAACCGAGCATTTGCAAGGAATCCAGGTAAGTAAAGTATTGCTTGTGCCTTCGGGCCTACATCACAAAACAGTAGGTTTATGTATGCTTGAATATTTCTATTGTCCATGCATCATGTTTTTGTTAAAAGTTACGAAAATGAATTTCATGTAAGGAATGGTAAGGTATGAACTGTATGCGACAGACAAACTATTAAGGGAACTAATCCACCCCTTAACTTATGAAGGGATTTAGACATTGGGAGAATTGATCCCACTCCCAAGGGAACCATGGGATCAGATCAGCTGTTAAGGGAATTCATCCGCCCCTTAATTGAGTATGAGGATGTAGACATTGGGAGAATTGATCCCACTCCCAAGGGAACCATGGGATCTGATCATGATATGACGAATATGTATGCCACTGAGAGGAGAAAATAGAAACTGCATATTTAGGAGTTTAAGCTCAGCATTTATTTCATTCATATACTGCTTTACTTACTTAGCATTAGGCTAATAGATGAGTTTTGTGATGTAGGTGAAGAAGTGTTAGCAGGTGTGTCTCCTGATCATGTTGAGGAATAGTGGACGTTGGAGGAGTGCATTCAGGCCTCGACATGGTAACTGATGGGGCGGTTTAGCATGTTGTCTACAGATGTAGAGGTTTAGTGGATAATGATTTAAATTGAGTATATGGAGTTTTTAGTAAAGGAGATTACAGCTGCTTGACTTCGTTTTCGAGAATTTCTGATTTCATGTTCTTACTGATTTTGATCAATACAATGACTTGGAGCGTTATGAATGGATTTTTGGTAAATGTTTTAAGTCTGTTAGATAGTCGAATCTTTCTCGGGTTATAGACAGGTTGTTTAGTCCATTGGTGGGAATTGAATAATTTTGTATCAGTGGATATGTGTAGAGGTTTATTGCGTTCTGTTGAAAGGAATTGTGTTGATGTCTATCGGAAGAGGGAAGTCTACCGGTAGATGTCTCATGTTTGTCTTCCGGCTGACGTCATCGGAAGAGTAAAGCATTTGTCTTCCGGCTGACGTCATCGGCAGAAGAAGTGTAATGGAAGTCGGGTGAGTATGTCTTCCGGCTGACGTCATCGGAAGAGTAAAGCATTTGTCTTCCGGCTGACGTCATCGGCAGAAGAAGTGTAATGGAAGTCGGGTGAGTATGTCTTCCGGCTGACGTCATCGGAAGAGGAAAGCATTTGTCTTCCGGCTGACGTCATCGGCAGAAGAAGTGTAATGGAAGTCGGGTGAGTATGTCTTCCGGCTGACGTCATCGGAAGAGGAAAGCATTTGTCTTCCGGCTGACGTCATCGGCAGAAGAAGTGTAATGGAAGTCGGGTGAGTATGTCTTCCGGCTGACGTCATCGGAAGAGGAAAGTAATTGTCTTCTGGCTGACGTCATCGGAAGAGGAAATAGGTATTTTGTCGTTTACTGACCGGTAGAGGAAGTAAGTTCTTTGTCGTGTTGTGACCGGATGATGTCGCTGACGTCACCGGAAGAGGGAATGGGTGTTTCGTCGTTTTCGGTTGATGCCGCTGACGTCACCGGAAAACGAAATAGGTGATTTGTCGTTTTGTCACTGATGAAGTCTTCGGTTTTCTATTTCTGCTTCTTTCGTTGACCTTGTCGTCGGCAGATGACTTCAACACTTCCGTTAATCACCCCAACAGTATATTCTACAGTTCGTCTAACTTCATAGTTGTTTAAATGATTTTCCGCTGCAAAGTTTTCAAATGTTTTGAATGTATAGAAAATGTCAAATTTTGACTGTCGAATGAAGTTTTAAAATTTATCCGAAAATTTCTTAGTCATGGTCAAGTAATGAGTAGCGACCCGGGTTCAGATAATTCGGGGCGTTACATAATTGATCTGTTTACCTGTGAGGGCCCATACTATGAAAGACCAGTGAGAATGTTCTATGCCAATTTAGAACATTCTCTAAGGCCTCTTAAAATTATTAGTTATGTGTATGGAAAACGCATTGAGATATCCTCGCAGTCACTAAATTCAATTTTACATTGTGAATTTAACAATTCGGCTGAAAGGTATTATGAGGCCTCTAGGGACCCTGAATTTATGGGGACCAGTGAAGGGAATAATTTTATAAGAATGATAGTTAAGGATCCAAATCATTCCCTTCCATTGAAGCCTAAGTCAAAGGACTTAAATGTACGTGCAAGGCTCATCCACCATATGATCACGTACAATCTACTACCTAGAGATGGACATAGAGACTACATAAGTGGTATGGATCTCTATGTTTTATATAAGATCTTTCGACAAGAATCATTCAATGTGGGATATATGATTTTGAAACGCATGATGCAAGTCTTCAGTAACGCAGCAAAGTCCCTACCTTATAATCTTCTTTTATTGAAAATCTTTAAGGAGAATGGTGTACAAATTCCAAGGACCAAAATCCCATTACCTCTAAAGAAGACCGACACATACACCACATCCACTTTAACTCAGATGGGGTTTGGTCTCAATGCTGAAGGTAATTGGATCTTTAAAGGAGACCAAGTTGGAGCTGGACCATCCAACATGGAAGTTGATGAAGGAGGCCACGAGCCTGAACACACTCCGGAACCCCCCTCCTTCAATGCATCTAGATCTAACACTGAAGAAAGGTTGAATATGTTGGAGGCAAATATAGCTAGCATCGGGACTGCTTTTGACTCATTTCAGAACGTGATTCTCGATCGCTTTGATCGGTTGGAAGAGAAGACACAATATATACGTGACGATATCCGTGAGGTTCACCAGCATCTTCATTATCTTCAAGATTATTGGGACGGGTTAGTTGATTCTCCAGTCAATCCTCCAGTTGATCCTCCAACCGATCCGTTCGACGATCCAAGCTACTCCCCATCATATTGATAATTTTTTGTTTGCGTGATACTCGTAGCTTGCTCATATCCTAATTTGTTGAAATATGAGTTTACTGTTTGTAATAGCAGGATATTAGTATATAGCTGATATTTATCTATGTTTTGTTGGACTCACTTCTGAAATTTCGGAAATATACTATCTTATTTGTGTTGAATGACCTATGGAATGTTATTGCTTGTTATAATATTTGACCTTGAAATATTTGTCAAAGGGGGAGACAAAATTGAAAGTTTAGAAGCAAAACAAGTGTCGACTGATAAATGAAAGTGTCGACCAAACTTGTGAAGAAATGGAGACAGAAGAATCGAGCGTCGACCCTGGTGCAAACAAACTAAATCATGTGTCGACCAGATTTTACAGGGTTCGACACTTGAATACAACGAGGTATGATGTGTCGACCACAGTTTTAGATTTCAACTGAAACATATTTCAACAGCTAAATCAGCTAAATCCAACGGTAACAAAGTGTCGACCGATAAATGAAAGTGTCGACCAAACTTGTTAAGAAATGGAGACAGAAGAATCGAACGTCGACCCTGGTGAAAACAGACTAAATCATGTGTCGACCAAATTTTAAAGGTGTCGACACTTGAATACAACGAAGTATGATGTGTCGACCACAGTTTTAGATTTCAACTGAAACATATTTCAAACAGCTAAATCAGCTAAATCCAACGATAACAAAGTGTCGACCGATAAATGAAAGTGTCGACCAAACTTGTTAAGAAATGGAGACAGAAGAATCGAGCGTCGACCCTGGTGAAAACAGACTAAATCATGTGTCGACCAAATTTTAAAGGTGTCGACACTTGAATACAACGAAGTATGATGTGTCGACCACAGTTTTAGATTTCAACTGAAACATATTTCAAACAGCTAAATCAGCTAAATCCAACGATAACAAAGTGTCGACCGATAAATGAAAGTGTCGACCAAACTTGTTAAGAAATGGAGACAGAAGAATCGAGCGTCGACCCTGGTGAAAACAGACTAAATCATGTGTCGACCAAATTTTAAAGGTGTCGACACTTGAATACAACGAAGTATGATGTGTCGACCACAGTTTTAGATTTCAACTGAAACATATTTCAAACAGCTAAATCAGCTAAATCCAACGGTAACAAAGTGTCGACCGATAAATGAAAGTGTCGACCAAACTTGTTAAGAAATGGAGACAAAATAATCGAGCGATTGTTAGAATCGAGCGATAAATCCAACGGTAACAAGGTGTCGACCAATTGTTAGACAGGTCGACCACTTGGTGACAGAATTCAGCAAGAGTATAAATTGAAGAATGAAGTTTTTAAGAAACAACAACCTGCTGATCAAAAGTTTTTCTCTGAACTTTCAAGTGCGTTCATTGGTGATTCTCAAAGTTGAAAGTAATAGTTGGGGGTCACATCAGTTATCATTACAACTATAACAACAAATTCCATAACTCTGGCTTTTTTGTTTCACACAGAAGATAGTTTGACAATCCACATTTTGCATTTTACATACATTTTGTAGCATACAAAATGAGCAACTACAACTGTTGTGGCAATCCACAGAGACTTATATAATAGTAGCTTTGTTCGCAACTTCTCGTTCTTTGCTTCTGCTACCCTAAGTCGTGACTGTAATAGATTCAATACCTTCTTCTCTCTCTCCTTCGTTGGTGGATCATACCATGTGAAATCACATCCTCTTGTGCCTCGCTATGAGAAAATGAATAATGTAAGTGTGTTCGAACTTAAAGTAAAGTAAATAATTCACACAATTTCATTGTATTTACCTCATCCTGGATTGTCTAGTGTCCATGATGTGCGCATAGCAGCTCTTTCATGACAAAAACAAACAATGAGAGATACTCATTCACGAACAACTGCCATTGAAGAGTTAATATATGAAGAACTAAATATCAATTAAACATACATTTCCTAATTGGAAAAATCAACAGCAACTTGAAAATTCTAAGATTTTATTCAATGGGAGGTACAACCCAGTTTTCACCTTAAAAACATACACTACACTATCTCTCATTATTCCAATTTGAATTCACGGTAGGTCAAAAGAATTTTGAACTCGACCACTACCCTTAAGACTATGGGGGATAATTCACAATTGAAATCAAGAAAACAGACAAAAATCCCGTAATAAACTAAACTTCTCAACAACCAAAGCGATTCTAGAAAGCCAGATTTTCCTTCTTAGAAATCAAAGAAACAAAAAATCAGAAGTCGAGCGAAAGCCTGTGCGAGCGCGAATCAGAAAAAGTCGTACCTACCAGTAGAAGCGAGCGCGAATCAGAAGTCGATCTGAGAGCGAGAGCTGTGCGATGCGAGCAAGCCGAGCGACTGTGCGATGCCGTAGACAGAGGAGAACGCCGGAGACAGAGGAGAACGCAAAGAACGATAATTAGGGATTTTTACTTCAGACAATTTTAAACTTAAACTTTTTTTTTACTGAGTGATTTGAGGATGAAAGGAGGGTATTATCGGGTTTTAGCATCGCACGTGCAGATCACGTGTCAATTTTAACGGACTTTTTAACGACAGGGTTTGAATGGCAAACATTTTATACGTTAGGGTTTGATTGGATAAAAAATAAACGTTAGGGGCCAAATGGCCACTGACCCCATACGTTGGGGTCTAAATGATACTTTTCCCTAAAATTTTTTAGAAAAAAGTTCAATTTAACCTCTTATGGGGTCAATGGTCAATTGGCCCCTAATATTTATTTTTTACTCAATCAGTTTCTATCGTTAACGTCATTTGCAATTCAACTCCTCCTGTCAATTTTTTCTTTAAATTTGAGACGTGGAGAGCACGTGATGTTCAAAATCTCTCTCTCTCTCTCTCTCTCTCTCTCTCTCTCTCTCTCTCTGTTTTGAGGGAGAAGGAGCTTTAGCGTGACTGGGAGTAGGTGCAGAAGTCGGAGCTATTTTTGGAGAAGAAGGCACGTAGGCGGGAGAGTTTATAGACAGAGACCAAATTGGTTCGTTGGTCGGAGCTACTATTACGACAGGTGGTGGAGAGCTCTCTGGGGTCGGTGTTTCGGGCTCTGATGGTGGAGGTGCGTTGTGTAGGATCGGTATTGTCTAAGAGGGGGGTGAATTAGACTTTTTAATTTTAATTACGAGTCACCCTAATTTCTCCTTTGATTAAACTATTAGTTTTAACACAAGTAATCAAATTATGTAAACAGAGAGAGAGAAATACGACACCAGTATTTTTACGTGGTTCGGCCAAACTGCCTACGTCCACGCTCCAAGGCTCACTCCTTGAAGATCCTTACCCTTCTCCTCACGAGAAAACACAGATCGGGATTCCGGGCTCCGATCAACTGCCTTTACAGATCTGGATTGAACTTCACGGGCGTCAATCCACTGCCTTTTACAAATGATTTGAGTTTGTAAAATTAAGTACAGACTACACTCTCACAGTAATTGAATCTCCAGTTAGGATTGAGAGATGTAGAGAAAATACAGAGTGTTATCACTTTCGCAGCTTAGGGCTCAGTATTCAAATTTGCAAAAAGTTGTTCCTTCGTGCTCTAAGCTCGACTTAAATACTCTGTCTTCAAATCGGCTTGGCTTCAATGCTCCTTATCCAATAATAGAAGTTTAGTTACCGTTGGAGCAGTTTTCGTACAAGTTCAAGTAGCCGTTGCCGATTGTAGTTGTAAGTCGTCGTCGCCATAAATGTTCTGAAGTTAAAGCTTGAAAACGACGTCACTGTAGCTTCGCGGTTTATTTGAATTCTGGCGGAAGACAAAGCTGAGTTAGTCTTGAGCCGCCATCGGATGATGAAGCTTTAAACGCTTGAACCGGCACTGGATGATTAAATCTTAGACGTCTTCCGCCTTTGTCGTTTAGTGACCGGAAGAGGATTTCGTTGAAGTCATCCGCCTTGTCGTTTAGCGAGCGTAGGACTTCATCGTGTTAGCTCATCCGCCTTGTCGTTTAGTGGCCGGAAGAGTAATTTGATTTACTCATCCGCCTTTGTCATTTAGTGGCCGGAAGAGTAATTTGGTTTACTCATCCGCCTTTGTCGTTTAGTGGCCGGAAGAGTAATTTGGTTTACTCATCCGCCTTTGTCGTTTAGTGGCCAGAAGAGTAATTTGGTTTACTCATCCGCCTTTGTCGTCTAGTGACCGGTGGACTGATTCTTGTATACGACTCCGCTCTTGTCGTTTTGTGACCGGTGGATTGATTTTTGTAAAATACTCCGCTCTTGTCGTTTTGTGACCGGTGGATTGCTTATATTGTTTAACACATTTCAGCCCTGTACACTTAATCACATGCATTAAAAACTAAAATACCCTTACCAAGGGCATTTCCAACATATTAAAATCATATGCATAATTTATAATTCTTATTCAATAAACATAATCAAAATACCAAGCTAATCATATAAACACATCATCAAAAAACAATTTAGACTTAAACATCATTTAAGTCAACACGTTGAAGGGAGGACTCTCTACATTAGGAGTCCATTTCCATGGAGGTGAAGAGCTCAGCGATGACTCTGGCGTGATAGCCTGAACAGAAACAGCAAACAACGCCACCATCATTACTGCACTGGCAATAAAGAAGTTAACCAGGTTGTAAAATGTGATATTAGAGAGAGAAAATGATAGTTTGAGAATTTGGAGGACACACACGTGTCAAGTTTAAAAGGAAAATTGACGGGAGGGGTCGCATTGCAAACGACGTCAACGACAGAGGTTGATTGGGTTAAAAATAAACGTTATGGGTCAATTGACCATTGATCACACACGTAGGGGTTAAATTTTTCTTTAGTTTTTATTTAAATAAATATATAAAAGTTAAAAGAGTGAAAGTAGCCCAGTCCAGCAAGGGTCCAATTAAAACTTGAAATTAGGGTTCTGATTGAAGGCCCTATATATCATTCAGTTTCTCTTTCTTCTTGCTACCGAGCTTAGCCGTTCCCAGTCTCCTAGCTCCTTGAGCAGAGCGAAATGGTACTCTCTCTCTCTATCTCTCTGTCGTTTATTTGGATTTCGTGCGGTTACGCAATTTTTCTGTTTAATTTTTTTGTTTTGCTTGCCGAAATGACGATGTAGATCTTGAGTTATTGCTAACAAGTGGAGATAGGAGTTCTGTGGTAGTATTGTTCATAAAATTAAGTTTTTCTTTGATCAATTTATGTGAATTTTGTTTGTTCGTTGTTTGCCTTGATGGTTTCTGCTCTCATGGCATGGTTTTTGTTCGAACATCACTTCTGCACCTCTAGAACCGATATCATGTATGTGACGTTTTTGGAAAAGTTATCGGCCTTATTATTTCATTATAATTGCCATGGACTGTCAATTTTAAGCATTATGTTGATATGCATGAACATTTTGTTGAACTTTTGGAGTCAAATAAATTAATTCCACAAAAAACTGGATTGTTATTTATTCTTTTTTTTTTTTTAATATTATTAAGCTGACTGTTAATGTTGTAGATGTATACTTTAGCCTCCTTTGTAGTCTAGTGGAAAGCTTTTTACTATCTTGTATATTAGAATGTATAACGAGTTTACTGCTGATCTATGGTGTACTTCTGTGGTATACAAATTGTTCATGGGTAATGTGATTGCCATTGATTAAAGAAAAATACTATTCTTCCTGGTTGAAGAGAAATTCTTTTGTTTTGGCTAGTTTTATGTTTATACTCCTTGTTGCACTTGCTTTGTCGTTGATTTTAAGATTTACTTGTTTATTTGAAAGCTGAATTAATTACTTAGCTTTGATAATTTTTTTATCTTGTTAATGCTTACCAAATTAAGTCTTTGTGATTGATATTGTTGTGCTAGTGTAATAGAAATTTTTTCTTCTTTAATTGATTTAACAGCCGAAGCAAATCCATGAGATCAAGGATTTTCTTCTCACTGCCAGGAGAAAAGATGCTCGATCTGTAAAAATTAAGAGAAGCAAAGATGTAGTCAAGTTCAAGGTTCGCTGTTCGAAGTATCTTTATACCCTATGCGTGTTTGACTCAGAGAAGGCTGATAAGCTGAAGCAATCACTTCCCCCTGGTAGTTTTTATCCCTTGGATGATATTATTTTAAATATTTTTTATGAAGTCAATATTACTCACCTCATATATGTTGCATTCTTATGGAGCAATGTTCTTAACAAATAAAAAATTTGAATCCTGTTTTTACATGACAAAAATCAAATCTATTTTGAAAAAAAAAAAAAATAATATTTAGACTCAAAATTCTATGTTGATCTTGTGTCTCGTAGGTTTGAGCGTTCAAGACCTTTGAAGAAGTGTTTGACAATACGTCGAGCATAGGTGGTGTGATTGTTCGGAGAGTTGAGATTTTTTTTTTTTTTGGATGTTTTTGTTTTTGAAATAGTAGAAAGTTCATTTCACAGTCCCGCCATTTGCTATTTAGTGAAGCATCCTTTATCCATTTCCCATTTATATGTTGTCTAACGTTATCAATTTTTTGTTCTGATTAATGCAAGTAAGCTTTGTGGAAATAAATTGCATGTAACTCCCACTCCCATTTTTATGGTTTTTCAAATCAAATTGTGTAGCTTGTTTGCATTCATGATGGATTATTTATTTCTTTGGATCATTACCATTTCTTTATGCTGCCTCTCCCCTTTTGATTCTTGTTCCTTCTCCCCCGTAGCAATAATCTCCCTCATAGCTTAAAAGAAAATGATTACCTTTTAGAGGTGCGACGTTTTGTGGGTTGTTTCTTGTAATCGAGTGTATTTTGGAGAAAATCATCTTTGATGTATTATAGCCCCATATTGAAAGGCTTGTCATTTGCATATCTTGTTTGCAGAGAAACATCGTGCATAACTCAGACCTTTTGTCTCATATTTTGATTGTTTTTATAAAATATATTTGCACTATGGCTTGTCTAATAGATTAAGATTTTTCCACAAAAGTTTATTTTTCAATATTGAAAGGAATTTTTTTTTTTTTCCATTTGTTGTATGATTTGCACTATAATTTTATATTACAAGTAGTTTTTCTTTGTCATTTGATCGTTAGCTCTTATGATATGTTTATTTGGATGAGTATTGCTATTCTCTTATTTTACTCTCATAAAATACTTGATGAAGTGTTAAACAATAATTAATGTAATTAATTAATTATTTATAATTTATTATATTATTTGTATTAATTATTGTTTGACAAGAGTATATTATTATTGTTTAACGAATATTTTAATATAGTAGAATAAGAGAGTAAATATAATATTATTCTGTTTGTATTGTTAATAATCATTCATATTACTGTGTCAAGTGGAAGAATAGAGTGTACATGTGATAATAGCATAACATAGTTATAGTTTAATAGGGGTGTTAAACGAACGGGCTGGCGAAGCCGGTTCAGCACTGAAGCGGGCTCGACTTGTTTAACTTTGTAATGCGAGCTGGCTCTAGTTGAAACTTTTTATAGGATGGGTTCTTCAGACTTGGTTTGTTAGGCCGGCTCGTTTAACTCGTTAGGCTCGATGAGTCAGATTTTTTAAGCATTAACTCGACTTGGTTGGCTCGTTTGTATTTCTATAAGTTAATTATTATTTTTTTTAACATGCATATACAACATGTATTATATCCGGGGTTTTTGAAAATAATAATAATTATGCAATGAGCTAATTTCACACTATTAATTTATTGGTAGAGAACTAAATTATAAAGAATTAAACATTGGCTTCAATTGGTAAATCAAATCAAGGTTGGTTTTAACAAATTTGCTGTCTTCGTCCAATAATGAATTATCAATGAAAACAGACAATACTCAATCATAGGAAACAGGGGGGTTCGCCTTTTCCAAACAATTTTTATATATGAGAAGAAAGACAAAATAGTTGACAATTCTTTAATCAATTTCATATATTTCTTAGTTCACATACTCGGACTAGATTGAATATTTCATTTTTTGCAAATATTTTTTCAAGAAAATCTTCCAACACAGTTTTGGCCTTATATATGCATGATGGTTGATTGAATCATAGACAAAGCTAATTTAACAAATAATACATGCAATACTACATTTACATTGTATTATTAATTTTGTATCATGGAATCTTATGACAACCAACCATATGTGATGGCAAAGACGATCCATATCAGTGTGATGTAAAATCTCACATTGTCTGAGATAGTGAAAATTGAATGGTTTATAAGAATAATTATACTTCCTACGTAGTACAATGCGTTTTGGGTTAACCTCAAGAATAAATCCGTACAAATTTTGATCTAAAGCGGATAATATTATACTTGGAGAACTAGAAACTCCGAGTATCTCATATATGTTTCATGTATTAATTAATGCACACGACTACTTGCTACAGGTAAAAATGTTAGATTGAAGCTTAAAAAAGATACACTATGCAACTTAGGTGAATGCAAATTATTTGAATGTAGAAACAGAAGATTAAGAAAACCTAATGAACAGTTGTAGGGCAAAAGATCAAACTAGGGCTATGAGTTTTTTAAAAATATTAAAAAATGATATATAAAAAAAGCAAAATGGCATGTGATATTGTATTTAAAAATGAATTATAAAGTTAAAAGAGAAGGATGGAAGAGTGGTCAAAGTCAAAAAAGGGTTTGAATCCCAAACAGAGTTAGGGTTTATTATTTTAAGAACCCAAGAAAAGAGAGAGGCGAAGAATGAGCATTCCTAGGGCTTGTTTCCTTCTGAGAGGATTCTGTTTGCGATGAGAAAGAGACAGTCACAGACACGCATGGTTTTTTAACTATTATTACACACAATCTTCTCCTCTCTCTCTCCTCTTTCTCTCTCTTACGACTCGACTTTTTTTTTTTTTTTTTATGAAAATTTGGTCTGAAATGAAAGTATCTCAAGTTTAGTGTAAACCCAATAAAGATTTAAAGATGATGTTAACGATAAATCTGTGAAAAACGATGGAGAAAATGGACTGAAAATTTGATTCAGCTATATTGGCGAAGAAGGCTTTCAGGGATTTGGTTCGTGGATTTATTTGTAATGACGCCTGTTTTGCAGAGCAGAGAAGATTTGCAAAAGTCTGGAGATGATAGAGGGGAAGAACTGGAAGTGGATATAAAAAAAGTGATGGGTTTGATCATTTTTTAAAATTTTTATAAGTTTGATAAAGTTTACTTTTCTTGGAAATCTCTTCCTTGGTGGATAGGGAGAAGCAAGGAATGGAGGTGTGCATGGGTAAGGGTGCAAAACTAGAGAGAGAAAGAGAGGGTTAGAGAGAGACTAGAAATCTTTCCAAGGAGGCACGGGTGCTCCGATGATTTCTCCAATGTAATTCCAGTTTCCAACTGGAGTTTTTCTTTAATTTTAGAGTATCAAACCTCTGCCTCTGTGGACAAAACTTGATCGAGATGATCTCGATTTCAAAAGATTGCACATTTGTTGAAAGAACTTTGACACGAAATTTAGTACTTTTGAGTCACATAAACATATTAAGATTGTTGGAAATTATGGACAATCGTATCATTCTCTCTAATGTCATTAATTATGATTATGAGATTTGATATATGGATGCCACATTTACATAGGTTTCACACGATACGAACATAGATAATTCTGTCATGCGAAGCAATTCAAAAACCAACGAAGATATCTTTGTTCATGCATCTTATTATGACCTTGCTAGGTTTTGTTTTAGGTAGCAAACATAGTTTTTTTTTTGTTTTCCCTCGTTCATCTCTCTCTCTCTCTTCAACTCTCTCTCTATCTTTCTCTAGTTATCAACCTACGTGAAGGTAATTATAGAATTATTCTGAACCATTGCTAGATTACTGTCTATAGATCTATGGTCAAGTGTATTTTCATGAGAATTACAAGGTGGAAGGCAGAGTTATTTTCTCCGAGGAGAAGTTGTTGGCCACTATCTAGTAATCAAGCCCATAAATTAAGCAAATTAATTACAAATCTTAATTAATTACTTGATCTGTAAACAGACATACAAGTTAATGGCTGTCTATCTCCCTTATTTTCTCTTGCATGTTACCCGCTTTCATGTTTCTATCTCGTTAACATCCATAATACCCAAAAACCCTACTTCTTACTCACCAAAACCCTAATACCCCTTCTGATATTGTTTTTGCTGATGTAATCCTTTTTTTTTTGTTAATTCATATAGTGATTTATTACTTTGTCGTAATTCAAATTTCATTTATTTTTAATAATTCCCAACAATTTTCAAACACAGGAAAATACAGCTTCTATGTTATGATGAGCTCAACTTTTCAAGTGAACTATAATCTGACCCTCAGATCAGGATGTTGCGGCGCCAGGGAAGACGATGTCAGCCGGCTGTGGCACGACAGGTTGGGGTATTGAGTTTGCGACACTAGTGCAGCTTTATGCATTATAGAAATTTTGCTTCGACGCATTTTAAAGAAATATTATGTTCCCCGTATAAGATCTATAGATTTTAGAAATTTTAAATGTATACTAATGATAGTACGATAATAGGTCGAGGATTTTGATAAGCTTAGAGGATATCTCGAGAATGTTGAACATAACGATAAGAAGATAAACTGCAATACAAGTAGTGGCTTCATAGTTATTGTAATAGATTGAGCATCATTATTTTCAAAACCGTATCTTCGAGGTATATCATTAAGAAACAAGGACAAGTTATGTTCATAACGTATAAGTTTTAATGATGCATGTATGTACTTGTGCTTTTATAAGTTTATTTCAAACGTACATAGTAGTTAGATATGTATCGGTCATGGTACTCGAATTTGCTAGAGTAGAATATAAGGTCAATGTTTATTGTTCACTCACAATTGAACGAGTAGTTATTTCATATTTGAATACACTGCAAAACATTAAATGGCAACTTACAATGTCGTGCTCTAGGTTGAGAGCTCTTGAACTTGATCAGCGTGTTTACATCGGGATCGTTTGATTGAGGGTCGTTGTAATTATTTATGTACATTGTTCGACACTAGTGTTGATGATCTTAAAATGACCATATTGTTTACTGAAGTTTTCTACAAAAAATGGTATTGACATTATTGTTTATACTACTATGATATATTATAAATTGTTTTTCGATCGATTAATGCTCCTTGTTGGTTTATGAAAGTTGATTCTTAAATGGTTTTTTATTGGAAATCCATGAAAGTTGATGTTGTTAACACAAGTTTTCAAAAGGTTGGTCATGAGGTTGAAATTCTTTCATGACTTTACTTACCACTTTTTCAAGCGATGTGAGATTGTGCAGCATCTCTGTATGTATTGGGTCTTCATAATCATCAAGGTTGTCATTACTTTCACCGGATGGATTGCCACGTTTTATTTGAACTTTTTGATTTATTATGTCGTGATACATTCTCTTGATGATCACTCATATCTTAAATTCATTTCATGCGGATTATGGTACTAAAACTTTAAAATTGTTTTAAGCTTTCATTGTGAACCATCAACTAAATCTTTGAGTCGGACAATTAGATTCTCTTCGAGAATCAAATCGTTATTCTTCAATTATGTCGTGATCTTCTCGTGGATCTTGACAATCGTAGAACAAATGTTAGCCTCAAGTGCTTGCTCCTTGTATTTTTCCCCCATTTTGATTGTTTTTGTTATTCAATAAAGTACTTATAATCCAAATACTTAATTTAACTTTTTTTTACCAACAATTTCTGAGTTTTTTATGCCCTGTCGGATAATTATATTGAAAACTTGCTACATCTATCAACAGTAAAAAAATTAGGATTTCTTTCTCAAAAGTTAAATCTAAATTGTTGACAAAACTTTTAACTATGCTATTATTGCGATTTCAAAAAACAAAAATTAATTTATTTTTAGACCAAATCTTGAAAATAATAATTAATGAATTTCGTCGAATAACATCAGAAAATCTAAAGTCTAAATGATTATTACAATATTCTTCGAAGTTTGAACAAGTATGAAATGATATAAATTTTTAAATTCTCAGTTTTATCAGCCACGTTTTTCAAAAATTTTTAAATTTGATTTAAAAATATAAAAAGGAAAAAGCATCATTAAAACAAATATACAGATTTGAAATTTGTGAAACAATGATTAGAGGACCAACTTTTGATATTAAATTATCTGTAAATTACCACATTTTCTCGAGAAAGAGGAGGAAAAACTTGGCAAATTGTGTTTGGATGGAAAGAAAATGAGTAATAATAATAATATTTAATGCCAGTCGACAAATAAATACAAAAAAAAAAAAAAAAAAAAAAAGAACAGAGTTCGATGTGGTCGTATAATGCAAGTGCACATGCATTTTGCTTTGTCTTCTCTAACTTATTAGGGTTTCGCATGGACTGCACATGGCTTCCTCCTTTCTGTAGCAGTAAATTTTGGAACCCTTTCCACACTATCAAACTAGGGTTTGATGACCCACCTTTAAACATGATTTCTAGGTTAAAAAATCTCACCCATAGATAGAAAGAGAGAGATTGATCGTCCTAAACTCTGTAACATACCCGTGATTTAATGTAATATTTTTTTCCAATTTTTTGAGGCTAAATTATCAAATAAGAAGTTTGACCATAATTGAACTTGCACTCAGAACCAAAACTATCAAGTTTTGACTTGAAGAAGACAAAAATGTTACGTTACGACATGTGCAAATTTACAGTACGATAAATTCTTTGAATTGAAACGAAATCAATAGTTTAAACGACATGAACCGGAATAGTACGAAGCTATGTTTGAGTAGGCAAAGCTTAGTTTTATTATGAAGAAGACGGTGGAGAAGCTTGGGATAATTATCATATTAAGAGAGAGAGAGACTGATTGAAGTTATATAATATAGTTTTTACAGTGGGAAAGCAGGCTTTTTATTAACGTTACAGTGACATAATTATTATTATATTATCAAAAGAAAACAATTACTTTGTAGAAGCCCATGTGTTCTACTCCATTTGATTCCTTTTTGACGGTCAAACTTACTGTAGTTAAGTCTTTTGCATCCTTCGAGATCCTCTCTCTCTCTCTCTCTCTCTCTAAATATCTTACATTAATGAGTCCAAATAAGAACTGTACAACACCACATTTTTACGTGCTTGTAAATCCATGTATATGCGTACAACTAGGTATTGTTTTCTTCTGCATTATTCTCACATCTTTTACGTGTGATTCTGTCATTAATGCAATTGCTCTATTTTTCTATTATTTATTATACATTATAATTATTTTATTAATTAATAAATTTCGTGTTATAGTGCAAAATTAAAAGTAATATTAAAGTACACGATTGTTGTTATTAGATTTGAACTTAATTTTTATTTTACGTGTTGTTTTTTTGTTGACGGAACAATTATGTTAAGACAATAATACATTTGATTTGGATCAAATTAGATTAATTCCATTAACTCTTCTAATAATTATTATGAAAGCAGTTGAACTGGAATTATTTCTCTAAAACCTAATTATATTCCATGGAAAAACTTATATAGTGTATCAATTTCCTGAATTTATTGCATTATATATATTTATATAGTGTATTAATTTCAAATTGCACGTGTTTTGATAGAAAGTGAGAGGGTAGAACTCACTCCAAAAGCTAGCACAAAGAGTGAGTGAATCCCTCTCATATTTATACACGACCGTTTGCTTTGGTTATGTCAATGTGAGACAACACCCGTTCACACGTATAGCGTGATAAATTTTTCTTTCCTGTACTTCAGCGTGTTTAATCAGTGCTCACATCGTACAGATTTAGCTTTGATACCATGATAAAGAGTAAGAGGGTAGAACTCACTCTCAAACTTAGCTCAAAGAGTGAAGGAATCTCCCTCATATTTATACAGAACCATTTGCTTTGGTTCTGTCGATGTGAGACAACATATTTGAGCTCTCTGCGATATTCAAATTCAAATTGGTTGTCCATGGGATTGCGTTTTAGTGGTGACACTGTCATTGGTGTCTTTTTATTTTTCAATCGTTCTAGTTAATGTTTTTTTTTTCCCTTTTTTGTCTTATTTTGTGTTGTTTGATGAGTTTTCTTGTGGTGTTGGCTATTGTTATGCAGACTGCAAGTGTTGGAGTTTTTTGAGCAAGTAATAGATAGTTAAAATTCTACATTTACTTCCAACAATTAGAACATTTGATCTCTGATAACTCTTAAATTATAGTTATTTTATACTATTTTTAATTGATAGAACTTGTATGATTTGAATAAATGTACAAAAAATTGGTGGAATTTATTGAAGTTGTTGCAGGATGCTGCAGCATCAAAGGGATTGATTGAATTTAACGTATTTCATGTATATTCTCGAAAAAAGTAGATTTTTATCACTAATTCAAATTTTGTATTATCTTATTTGAATGTATATATTAGAGGGAAAATACAAAAAGAAAGATCAGTATTTTAAGAGAGAAGCAAATTAAAAAGAATAAAGATTATGAAAATTTTGAAGAGAGAGAAAATAAATCAATAAAGGAGATTATTTTTACTAAAAATAAAGGACATAAATCAAGGAGAAGTTAGAAACAGAACTGGATTAGAGGATTTTGGAAAAAAAACTTGGCTGAGAGGACTGTTAAATTAAGGAGGGAAGAGAGAGACCAAAATACCAGAAGATTTGGCGAAAAGAAGGGGAGGCATGCAGAACGAGTCATGAGAGAAAAAAAAGATTAAAAAGAGGAAGCATGCTGCAAGGGCAGAAGGCGACGCTGGAGACTGAACTTCAACCATTATTCTCCTTCTTCTAATTTTTTAGATTTCTCTTTTATTGAATATTTTTATGAGGTATTTTATTATTATGATTTTTGGCTAGACCTTTTGATCTTGGTTATGAGAGAAAGTACTCATTATATGTTTTTATTTTGATCTATGAATGTTACGTATTTTTCACCGAACAATTTCTCATAATTTTTATTGCGTAATTTGAATTGTGTCGATAGGTAGATAGGAATTGTAAGATTCATGAGTAATTAAATAAATTAAATTTGTCGCAAAGTCGCTAACATTAATTTATTTGGCGTTAAGAATAGGATCACCAAGAAATTCATATTAAGTTTTTTGCCTTTTCAAAATTGAAAAGAAAATTCTGAAACAGATTCATCTAGACAATTCGATAGGACCCTATAAATGTTATGAATTCTTGTTGTTCTATGATAAATGTTGTAGCATTTCTGTAGCATAAGTGGTAAAATGCATGCAATGAGGAAATTAACCCTAGCCAAGACTTCAATCATTTCAATCTTTTCGAATTAGTTTGCTTCCAATTAATTTCTTTATTACTCAGAATCCCATTTTATTTTCATTTTACTTTTATCTGAATATTTTTACACAAGTTTTATAGCAATTTAATTTGATTAAGAATATCCTCGTGAGATCGACTTTTATTTACTCTATTATTTCGTTAGCGACACGTGCACTTACGTTAGGGTGTATAAAATCACTAATAATCTCTTACACAAACTGTGTTTTGTTTAAAATAAACTTATTTTGTGAATCAAAATGTGAATAACACACATACGTACATTGCACGTTTGACCACTAGTAATATATATGCCTATAGGTTCCTAAAGTAATGTTAAGATCCCTCTTATCAATTGGTTAGATTCACTTAGCAACGAAAATCTAGTGTAAATGAATGTTGAAAATAACAGTAGTCAACTAAAAAAGTGTTCCGTTTCAAAATTGTCGATGAAAATTATATGGTCGTAAAATGTTAATACAAATAAATAGTAATAGTTCGACGACAAAAAAAAATTAACTTGTAATTCAAAACATTAATATTCGCGAATAAAACATTGCACAATGTCCTAAATTTCTATTGTCTTAAATCAAAAGAAAAATCAACCTTTAGGATTAAATTTGAATACATTATATAAATTGATAACATACATATTAATCATCATAAACTATGTAATAGTTTAAAGGGCATTTTGATATTTTTAAAACCTCAGAGAATGCTTAGATTGAGAGCCAAGAATTGAGAGAAAGTAATAGATTTTTGATATTTCCAAAATTGGGTTGCTTAGCAATATCATCTCTCTTTGCAAAAACAGGTCTGAAAATGAAATTTTAATTTCCATAACCTCTAAACCCTCACCCGGAAGACTAGGGTTAGTGTTGTCGCACTGGGGAGCAATAAGCAAGTCCATCACATATACATACATACATACATACATACATACATATATATATATATATATATATATATATATATAATATATATATATATATATATATATATATATATATACATACACATGCACTTATTTTATTCCACTTTTTTAAAGAATATAATAATATTTTTTCATAAATAAAGAAAAATAACCTGTAACGCTTTTTAATTAAGTTTCAAGTATTTTTTGTAAAAATCTTATTCAAATAGTGAAAAAATATAAATAAAAAAATATAAATTAACATGCAACTTATATAATTATGAATAATTCTAGACTTATCTTCTTATCTATTAGTTTTAATATTTAAGTAGTCATAATTATAATTCTTATTAATTAATTTACAATCTTTATTATTTATAAAACTCTCCTTCATTGTGGAAGAAGTGTCAGTCATGCATGAATCATAGTTATGTGATGAGTAGGAGACGAAACATTCTCTCTCTACTGTTAGAGAGAGAGAGAGAGAGAGAGTCCGGTTGACGCGGGGGAGATGAGAAAAGAGCCTGATGATTAGAACAAGGGGATAATAGATATGGGTCTGGTTGGAAATACGTAGAAAGTTATGGGTGTCGGTTTGCAGGCAAAAGAACTTTCAGGAGAGAGAGAGAGAGAGAGAGAGAGAGAGAGAGATAACAATCTGACATGAAAATAAGCAGTATCCATTCCAAGTGGGGATGAATAAATGGGTGAGGAGAGGGGCTAAGTGCCTGCTATAGGTTTTGGTTTGTCAGTTTTCGTCATCTCTATCATCTTCATCTTCATCGTCTTCCTTCTACAGGTGTTTCTTACAGCAAATAAAAGACTGATCCTAACTGTCTCGTGTTGATTGGAATGGCATCAAATAATTACTCGTAAAATTAAGAATGGAAATAACAGTTGATTTTTCTCACTCCAGTAGATCACCCATACAGGGAGAGATGAGGGAGAGGTAGAGAGAGAACATCATATATATGGTCTTCTTTACATACATAGAGAGATAGAGAGAGAAAAAAATTAGGGTAAATTCCAAAAATCACCATGGAGTATGGGTATTTCCCGAAAAAATCGTCAGACTATAAGTCCTCTCAATCAAAACCTCGAAGTTTTAAAAACTAACAAAAAAATTCCTGGCGGGGCCCCGCATGCCCCCGAATGTGAATTCGGGGGCCGCATCAATTTCGCGGCCCCCCGCATGGCAATTTTGCCTCTCACGTGCATTGCACGTCGACCAATTCGGGGGGCTGAACCAGAATCCCGGCCCCCCGCATGCCACGGGGGGTGAACGCAGGGGCCTCTGACCCTCGCTCACGTGCGGGGAACGTGAAAACCATTCGGGGGGCCTTACATCTGGCACGGCCCCCCGTGTGGATGGACATTCGGGGGGCCGCGAATCCTATACGGCCCCCCGAATGTCCATCGACAGATCAATAATTGATCTGTGATGGACATTCGGGGGGCCGTATCGGATTCGTGGCCCCCCGAATGTCCATCGACAGATCAATAATTGATCTGTGATGGACATGCGGGGGGCCGCGAATCCAATACGGCCCCCCAAATGTCCATCGACAGATCAATTATTGATCTGTAGATGGACATGCGAGGGGCCGCATAAGATATTCGGCCCCCCGCATGTCTGATTTGAAACGACATGGGGGGCCGCATCGAAATAGCGGGGGGCCGAATTCCTTTATTATTTAAGGAGCTCGGCCTCCCTTCGAAGAAATCACCAAATTTTCTCTGAAAAATTTTCTTTTCGCAGTCTAATTTTCTCTGTTTTAGCAAGGACGATGGATTCTGATCCCGATAGATGGTTCGAATTAGACGAGGAAATAGATAGTGAAGCCGGAATGAATTTGTATCCGGACGATGATCCTCCACATGGTGATGATGGCTCGGATGAAAATGAACAAATACCGGTGTGTTCGACATCCAGAATTCTAGACGATCAGCTGCGAACACCCGTTATGTCGAGCGATGATGAGATAGAAAGCGTTCAGGTAAGAGAAGAAATTCATATGGAATTTTTTGTTACTAGAGAATATGCAACTTTAAAAAAGCTGAAAGATGAAATAAAAGATTATTCAATAAAACACGGATTAGGGATAAGATTTGTTAAAAGTGATAGTAGTCGATTAAGGGCTAAGTGTTCAGAAGGGTGTGAGTGGCTTTTGCATGCCTCGCAAAAGCAAGCTGAGCAAACCTTTCAAATAAAAACTTTGGTCAGTACTCACAGTTGTGCCAGAATAGTTGAGAATAGAAACGTTAGTGCAAAATGGGTGGCAAACAATTACCTGGCGAGGTTCAAAAGTCACCCTAGGTGGGACATATCTTCCATTGTAGAGACAGTGAGGGTGGACCACAGATGTCATATCACACCTAGTCTTGCTAGAAGAGCGAGGAGCATTGCTCTGACACTTAACGAAGGCAAGGCTGATGAACAATACAAATTAATATGGTCGTACAAAGCTGAAATACATAGAACAAATCCGGGGAACAGTTTCAAAGTACATATTTACGATGCGGGGGACACATTTGTGTGCCAAAGAGTGTATATGTGTTTGGCCGCTTGCAAGGCGGGTTTGTTATAGTTTGGTCGCCGAGTGATCTGTTTGGATGGCTGTCACTTGAAGGGCTCCTGTCTTGGACAATTACTGACAGCCGTTAGTATTGACGCCAATGATGGAATATATCCCGTCGCTGTTGCCAACGTCGAAAAAGAGACCGAGGAAACATGGACATGGTTTTTGAGACTTTTGAAGGCGGACCTATACATTGGAGATGGAACCGGCTGGACGATCGTTTCGGATCGACAAAAGGTATGTTGTTTAATTAAATTAGTTGTGGTGTAATTAAAGTGTGTAACTAACTAACTTTGTTTTAATATCAGGGTTTGAGGAATGCCGTGGATGACGCATTTAGTGAAGCCGAACACCGCTTCTGCCTGCGGCACATGTACAATAACTTTAAAGGGCTGTTTCGGGGCAAAGCATATAAAGAAGCGATGTGGAAGGCAGCTAGGGCACCCACAAGAGCTCATTTCAATTTAGAAATGGGGAAATTACGAAGGCTCAGCTCGGCTGCCCACGAATGGCTTCAAGGAGAAGACCCTAGATATTGGGCTAGTCATGCCTTCTCTCCAATTCCCAAGTGCGATATTGGCTTAAACAATTTGTGTGAGTCATTTAATGCACTTATATTGACTGCCAGGGAAAAACCGATCATCACCATGTTTGAGAATATCCGAACGTACATGATGACTCGGATTGTTAAAAAATTTCAGAAGATGACGGGATTGACGACTCTCCTGTGTCCCCAAATATATAAGAAGATTAAGAAGATCGCAGATGCAGCTGCAAATTGGTCCCCTACGCTCGGGGCAGGTTTACGATTTCAAGTGAGCAACGGCAACGAACAATTCGTTGTCGACTTGAATACGTGGGAGTGCTCCTGCACTCGGTGGACGCTTACTGGGATCCCGTGTGCCCATACCATTTCATGCATATTTTTCATGAGAATGGAGCCAGAAAGTTACGTGCATCCATGCTATCACCGGATGACATTGCTGAAGATGTACGCTAATTTTATTCAACCCATGAACGGCCAATTAATGTGGCCGGATGTGCCAGGTATGGTGGAACTAGTCCCGCCAAGAAGATATCGTCAACCTGGTAGACCCAAGAAGACCAGAGTGCGAGATGCCGATGAGCCGTCAAGTTTGAGAGCTAGTAGGCGGAACTCAAGGATGGCGTGTGGTACCTGTCGGCAGTACGGGCACAATAGTCGCACTTGTCCTAACCGAGGATCTACTTCAGACACTGCTGCTTCACAAGACACGTTTATGGGTTTCAATATAAATGATGACACACAGGTACGTTCTAAACAGTTCGCTCATAAATACGTTGTCATTTTTTTTTAATGTAATATAATTTTCATGCTATTTCAGGAATCTACGACGCGCGGCCGAGGCAGGAGCAGAAGAAATTAACTGTTGTAATTTGTATTGGATTTCATTTACGTTAATGTAATATAATTTTTTTTCCCATTAATTTCTTAATTAATTGCAATTACTAAAGTAATTAATAAATTATTTATTTATTAATCATTTAAATACAATAAGTAATTTGAATAAAACAATAGATTAATAATTTGAAATTAACGATTTCAATAAAATTAATTTATTACAAATTATTACAGATTATTACAGATAATATAGAATTCATTTATTTATTAAGTATTACAATTGACGATTTCAGTAAAATTAATTTATTTACAAATTATTACAATTGATTAATAATTTGTAATTAACGATTTCATTAAATTTAATTTATTACAATTTACTACAAATTATTACAGATAATTTCAGATGTATTAATAATTTGAAATTAACGATTTCATTAAAATTAATTTATTACAATTTACTACAAATTATTACAGATAATTTCAGATGTATTAATAATTTGAAATTAACGGTTTCATTAAAATTAATTAATTAATTAATTTAAAAAAGTGAAAAATTGGACATAGTTTTGTTTGTTTTATGACTCCCCATCGCTATCTTCAAATAGTTCCTGCAAATTTAAATAACACATATATACCCAAACAGTTCCAGTAAATATACATCAACGCAAATATAACTAATAATGTACATCAAACTCAAATAAAAATACATCAAATGAAATACAAAATATAAAATAAACTACTCCGGTGGTATAACATCGTCATCGTCTCCGTCGTCTTTGGTGCCTATCAAATCCCCCACCTTCTCAGTGATCTCTCTAATGGACTCACTGAAATAGTCCTGTGACTCAATCACCTTCTTCTGGCCCCGGGTCAGCTCCTCGACACTGCTGATGAGGAACTCAATCCTCTGCTGCATATGCTGTCGCTCCCGACGCTCCTCCAGAAGCATCTCATGCATCGTTTCCCACATCCTGCCAACCTCAGGGGCAACTGGCGGCGCCGTCGCAGTAGTGGGGGTGTCATCCTCCATCGGAGCATCCTCGATTAGAGCATCCTCGGCTGGAGCATCCTCAGCTGGAGCGTCCCCGAGCTCCCCCTTAAGCATCCAAAGCCGCAGATCTCGACTAGACCCATCCTAGTTAGATGAAGCCTGTCAAATACATCCAAGGCTCAGGGAGCTCTCAACTGCTCTCCCGCAGGGAGCTCGACTTGTGACCTCTGCACGAGTCGCCAAATCAAATTACCATACGGCAGATTTTTGTTACTTGTCCGGGCGATCTCGTGCATGTGCCCCAGTATCATGAACCCGGGGTCCAAGAAAGTGCTGCTGTACATTTTCTCCATAACATAGAGATCCATCCAGTTGACTAGATCTCTATGGCCATCTCTCGGTAGCAGCGAATGACTGATAATATTATGAAGAACCCGAGCTTTGGCATTCAAATCCTTTGATCTCGGTTTGATAAATTTTTCTATATTTGCATCGCGGTGAATCTGTCGAAGAAATCCCAATCCCTCGGGTGTTCTGGCAAAATCACACTCTCGAGAAACAGTATAGTACTGTGCAGCTCACTCAGCCGTAAATCCGAGCAGCTCGTTCACATGTCTGGCATAAAACAAGATCTTCTTACCATAGACATATGATCTCATCCCCTGCCGCCTGTTACTGGTTAAGTTCGCATAAAATAAGTGAACGATGCGATCGCAAGTCTCTCCACTTATGTGGTACAGCCCTTGCAATCCAATGCTGTCGAACATTTCTTTTATTTGCAAAGACTCCCATCCAGCAAAGTTGACAGTCTTCCCATAAATCATCGGCCGGAAAGATATATCTCGATCGAACCTCTTTTTACATTCCTCGGTTCGAAATTCGATCGAGAAACAACTTGACGGTGGTTGAGGCGCTTCAGCCGGAGGCCCTTGTGACGAAGACGGGCCAGCTGCTGATGATTGGGCACGAGGGCGTTTGAACGATATTTTTGGCCCCATTTAAGCCTCAAATTTTCGGACAAATTTGCTCGGATTTGTGAGGCACGGCTCGGATTTCACGATTTTCGGCAACAACAGGCTAGAGTTTGACGATTTTCGGCTTTTCGACAGGTCGGTTGTGGATTTTCAGAGATTAAAACGCTCGGATTTGGGAGGCAAGGGTCGGGTTTGGCGATAGGGTTTTCGCCGGAGGTAGGGTTTCGATTTTTTTGGGGTTCTCGACGATTAGGCGCTCGATTGTTGTGATTTCCGGCAACGAAAACTCACTTTCGAAGGATTTTTGGAAAACAATTGAAAATTTCGCCCCTTTTCCTCTCGGTTTCAGAGTGCGGGGGGTGCGCCGGGGGCCGATTGTTTAAATATTAACGACAATTCGACCCCCCGAATTAAATATGCGGGGCCCCGTTTTCGGAACTAGGGCACAATCGGGGCCCCGAATTAATAAGTCGGCCCCCCGACTTAAATTCGCTATTTTGCATGTGCATCGCACGTGAGCGAGGGTCAGAGGCCCCCGCGTTCACCCCCCGTGGCATGCGGGGGGCCGGGATTCTGGTTCGGCCCCCCGAATTGGTCGACGTGCAATGCACGTGAGATGCAAAATTGCCATACGGGGGGCCGCGAAATTGATGCGGCCCCCTGAATTCATATTCTGGGGGCATGCGGGGCCCCGCCAGGGTTTTTTTGTTAGTTTTTAAAATTTGGAGGTTTTGACTGAGAGGACTTATAGTCTGAGGGTTTTTTCGAGAAATACCCATACTCCAGGGTGGTTTTTGGAATTTACCCAAAAAATTAATACCCAATAAGGTTTAGGAGTTATAATTTCATGTATAATATCCCTCAAGGTTAATATATTAATGTATACAGTATGCATTAAGGTTCACACATATACAGTTCATACAGATAATCTTTTTTACAGACAGAGAGAGATGAGAGAGAGAGAAGTGGGCGGGGCAAGAGGAGTGAGAGAGATGTATATAAATCTTCGTTTTGCTTTGGAGAAATGATTTCTCATTTTCCCACTTCCCTTCTTCTTCTTCTTAATGACCTTTCCTCCCCTATCTTTCGCTTCTTCTTCTACTTCATGAAAACTCTAAGCCATTAAAGTTTATATTTTTATCCACAAAGCTTTCATTCATGGCTTCTATGAACTGGCTTGGTTTCTCTCTTTCTCCCCAGGAGTTTTCTTCTCAAGCATGTGAAGATCATTCTGCCCAAAGCTCGGTTTCCCGCCTCGGATTCGACTCCGATGAAATCTCCGGCCATGTCTCCGGCGACTGCTTCGATCACTCTTCTACTCCCTCTCTTATTCTCCCTCCTCCTTTTGGACTTCTTGAATCTTACAACCATCGCCCCAATCAATCTCAAGGTTTGTTAATCTCTCTATCTACAAACCCACTCTTTCCATTCTCTCTCTCTCTCTCTAGCGAAAAAACCCATATATTTAACCTTCTTCTCTGTATTTCTCATCTCTTTTTCATTTCTAGAGACATACTGAAGATATATGTATCCTTTATGTTGATTACAAACACAAAAACCCAATATTCTTTAGTCTTTCCCTCTCAAGCTTTCTCTCTCTAAACCCTGATTCTTTCATTTATAGATACCCGAAAGAAGTTTGTATGAGGAACAAAAAAAAGAGAAACCGGAGATGTAATTTTTAATTTTTTTTTTCCAGATATTCAAGCTTTTCTCTCTCTAAATCTTGATTCTTTCATTTCTAGAAATCTCAAAGAAGGATGAGTGAGGACGAAATAAGGAACTTCTAACATAATTTTTTTTAGATTGATTGGTGAAAAAATTCTTCTGATCAATTCCTGTTTAAGTGTGTTTTTTTTTTTTTGTTTCTCAGATTGGAACTTTAAGAGTACGGCGATGAACTCTGACAACAACTACAAAGAAAACTCGTCAGAACTTTCAATATTAATGGCTACCACTTCATGCAGCAGCCGAAACATCGAAACCCATCATCAACCGAAGCTCGAAAACTTTCTCGGCCGCGAAAATCCAAACTCCTTCATATACGCAGCAAATGCGGCGATCGGAGATGGAGGTGACGGTGGAGCTAATGGCAGTAGTGTTAATAGTAGCTCTATTGGGTTGTCAATGATAAAGACATGGCTACGAAGCCAACCAACACATTCCATTGCAGAGAATAAGAACGATGATGGCGGATCAAAAACCAGAAATGCACAAAGTTTGTCACTTTCTATGAGCACTGGTTCTAGTTCGCCATTGCTCCAAACTAGCTCTGCCGGAAATGGTGGTGGGGATAGTTCTTCGTCGGAGAATAAGCAAATTAAGACTTCATCCGGTATGGATGCCAAAAATGGCGCCATTGAAGGTGTGCCAAGAAAGTCCATGGATACATTTGGACAAAGAACTTCTATTTATCGTGGCGTAACAAGGTTATTTTCCTCTTTCTTCTTCAACAAATTTGATCGGGATCCTAAATCCTAATCGGTCGATTGGCGAATCACCATTGCCGACCAATGAATTCGTCGATCATTAAGTCTTTACACTCTCGATCCGAAAGAGATTAGCCGGTTTTAATCACCTAAAACTTGAAAATGTTCAAATTTTCTCCCAGATTGTTAGAGTTTTATTCAAATCAAAAACCATTTAATTGAACTGGGTGTGCTTTTTTACAGGCATAGATGGACGGGTAGATACGAGGCTCATCTGTGGGACAACAGTTGCAGAAGAGAAGGACAAACTAGGAAAGGAAGACAAGGTATTTGTTCATCAACTCTTTTTAGATTTTTACACTCTTTTGATTCCTTTCTTTGAAGTTCTAACTTGGTTTCTTTGTTCTTTGTGGGATTGCCTCTATTCAACCTCGACAATAATGTAGTTTATTTGGGTGAGTATAATAAATTAAAAAATTAATTTATTTATTTTCTTTTAAAAAATATGTTGATAATCTGGAATTCGTCTTTCTTCATAGGAGGTTATGATAAAGAAGATAAAGCAGCAAGAGCATATGATTTAGCAGCACTTAAATATTGGGGTACCACTACTACTACAAATTTCCCAGTAAGTTTTCATTATTTTTTGGTAATTATCTATAAAACCCTAAGCTATAGTTTAACTATATTTGTTAAAAAAATAAATCTTCAACTATCATTCGCTAACAATTCAATCATTTGCGATCCTCCACAGTCGCACGCATTTGAAATGTTTGCAAAACACGCTCGTTAACAGGTGATCTCGGCTTCACGCGATCAACTGCGCTAGAGAATTGACTTGTTAACATAATATAGTTTAAAATTTGTTCTGTTAAAGAAAATAGTGTCAGTTTTGTTTTGTTACTGACCTTATAGTTTAATATTTTTTATTATTTTTTAATATATATTTAAAAATAATTTAATAAATTAAATATTTAATATTCTAATTATGATTTGGCGTTTGAATAACTTTATGTAGATTAGCAGCTACGAAAAAGAAATAGAAGAAATGAAGCACATGACGAGACAAGAATACGTGGCATCTCTTAGAAGGTAAACCTCATAATTAATTAGGATTAAGAGATTTAAGTCTTCTAATTATGCAATGAATATGATTCTTATTGTTCAGGAAGAGTAGTGGGTTTTCTCGAGGAGCTTCGATTTATCGTGGAGTAACGAGGTAATATAAATGTGGATTATTATATTAAATTACTTTGTTTTGTCGATTAGTTATTACGTTATTTTTATAGACACCATCAACATGGACGATGGCAAGCAAGGATTGGAAGAGTTGCAGGAAACAAAGACCTATATTTAGGAACTTTCAGTGAGTTTTTTCATATGTTCTTGTTAAAATAACATGTCCCACGACATTAATGATTAAAAAAAAAAAGACTAGGGGTGGGTGCTGTCCGGTTTCACCCCGAAACCATAACCGGAACCAAAACCATTACCCACGGTTCCATGGTTTTAGAATATGAATCTCAATCGGAACTGTGAGATTCTGAGACTGGAAATAGAACTGATCGTGTTTCACGATTCGGTCCCGGTTGACCCCAAATTTAAAAAAAAAAAAATTATTTACATTTTCTATTGTTTTCGGTAGGCTTTTTCAGAGTTTGGATTGGGTTGCGGCGGTTTTGGGTATGGATCGATTTTTTATGATTTTGGGTCGGGTTTCATTTTTAGGTCAAATTTTTGACCTACGGTTCAGTTCGATTTTCATGGTATTTGACCCCCAAAACTATGGACCGGACCATAAACCACAAATCTTGAGAATACGAAGCCATAGCCTATAACCTGTTAGTTGTGGTCCCATTTTTTCCACCCCTACAAAAAAATTATGGAAAGACATGGAGAATATTCACTATTTCTAAGATAGAATATTTGATAGTTTTCTATTTTACAAATTGATTTTTTGATGCAGGCACTCAAGAGGAAGCTGCAGAGGCTTACGACATTGCAGCCATAAAGTTCAGGGGGCTAAATGCTGTGACAAACTTTGATATGAACAGATATGATGTAAAATCAATCTTGGAAAGCAGTACTCTCCCCATTGGAGGAGCCTCAAAGAGATTGAAAGATGTTGATCAGGCTGAGATCATGTCCGTCGACGGACTAAGAACTGACGAAGAATCCATTTCTCAACTCACCGACCAAGGAATGGGCGGCTACGGCAGCTTGAACCACCATCCCTGGCTGGGTTTTTCCTTCCAACAAGCTCGGTTTCAGCCCTACAATGGCTTCCACCACCCTTATGGTCAAAGGGGTTGGTGTAAGCAAGAGCAAGACTCCGAGGTGGTCTCCCATGGCTTCCATGATCTTCACCAGCTTCAAACTGGAAACACCCACAATTTCTTTCAGAATAATTCTTCTCTGCATAATCTGACAGCGATGGATTCTTCCTCAATGGAGCATAGTTCTGGTTCTAACTCCATTCTTTACAGCAATGGAGGCGGAGGAGACGGAGGAAATAACAACAGTAATGGCGGAGTTATCGGATATGGAAGCTGCAACAATGGCGGCGGATATGGGATTCCGGTCGGAACAACGATAATTTCAAATGATCATGAAAATGGCGGTGGAGGGTACGAGAATCTTTTTGGAAATTCAGTGGATCCTTATCAGGGAAGGAACTTGTATTGTCTATCGCAACAATCACCAGTATCAACGGCTGTGATTAAACCTAGCGCATATGATCAAGGGTCAGCGTGCAACAACTGGGTCCCAACTGCAGTTCCAACCCTAGCTCCGAGGTCTCCTAACATGGCTGTCTGTCATGGAACTCCAGCTTTCACCATTTGGAATGACTCCTAGGGTTTTGATGAAGAAATATGGAAATTAGGGTTTATGAAGAAATGGGAAAATTAGGGTTCATGAGCTGCTTATCTCATGTAGTTTAATTTTATTCAATGTTTACAAAAAAAAAAAAAAGACCAAAAATAGGGGAAGAGTAGGTAGCTTCAGTTGGTTTCAGCTACCTTTTCTCGCTATGATCTCTTACCTATATGGAGCGCTAATTTTACGAGGAATTATGTGTAGTTCTAGTTCATCCATAGCATCTGAGTACTTTGTCTCTCAAATGCTATGAATTTTGGGAATTAGGTGAGCTAATGAATGAATTTTCTGAAAGTTTTGATTTTCCATCTCAACTGAAAGAATACAGAGAGAGATTATGAACTTTTGTATATTTCTTCACACCCATTACAGCAGTAAGCAGAGAGTATTATAGTGTTTACATCAGAATAAGACAAAGACACGAGAAAGTAGTGAGAGGAAGATTACAGAGGGAGAAGAAACAAATCTGCAGAGATAACAGAAAAATAAACCACACATTATTGAGTTAGAATTCTGAGAATGAGGAAAGAGAAGAAAGAAAGAGAGAATAGAGAGTGAAACGAGAGAGAGATTTGTCTTTGCTATATTTGATAACTTGAATAATAATATTAGAGTGTAAATGTCTATGTATATATACTAACATCAAACAAAGACTAAATAAGTAAATAAGGAAAATGAACCATAAGTAGAAAAAGGTTACAACAACGCTATATGCTAACATCCCCCCTCAAGAGCAAGGCCGTTGGCCGAAGATCTTGGACGAGAAAGCAGAAAAACTGGACGGAGGGAGAGGCTTGGTGAGAGCATCATCGATTTGAGAATGTGAAGGAGTAAATTTCACAATCAAGGACTTCTGTTGCACCTTGTCTCGAACGAAATGAAAGTCAATCTCGACATGCTTGGATTTTGAGTGCAGAATTGGGTAGGATGCTAAATATGTTGCACTCAAATTATCACAGTATATAGCAGGAATAACGGAAGAGATAATACCAATCTCCTTGAGAAGTGACTGTAACCAAATGGTTTCTGCGGTGCCATTTACGATGCTCTGATATTCAGATTCAGTACTGGAGCGGGAGGCAAACTTCTGTTTAACGGAAGACCAGGAGATAAGATTGGATCCTAAAAATATGCAATAACCACTGGTGCTTTTATGATCATCAGGACACGAAGCCCAATCGGCATCAGTAAAACATGTTAAGTGACATTGTAATGAAGGGGAAAATTGTATACCAAGTGATAGTGTCCCTCGTAGATAACGTAAAATTCATTTAACAGACTGCCAGTGAATGTCAATAGGGGCATGCATAAACTGAAAAACTTTGTTAACTGCAAAAGCTATATCTGGACGGGTAAGACAACAATACTGTAAACCTCCGACAATGCTGCTATAAAGATAGCCATCTGGTAAAGGGGTGCCAGAATTTTTGGACAATACAGGACCTGAGACCATTGGAGTAAGAACAGGCTTGCAAGAGTCCATGCTGGCCCTGTGAAGCAACTCAAGGATGTATCTAGACTATGAAAAATGCATGGCAGAGCAGTGCGAGTAACTAAAATACCAAGGAAGAAAGAGAGAGGCCCTAGATCGCAAACCACAAATTGTTTATGTAAATAATTTAGAAACTGGTCCAATAAAGTGGTGGAGTTACCAGTAAGGATGATGTTATCAACATATACTAACATGAGGAGCGTGAAGGATCCTTGGTGGAATATAAATAATGATGCATCAGATTTTGAAGCCGAGAAACCCCATGCAAGCAAAGCATGATATAACTTGTTGTACCATGCTCTCAGAGACTGTTTGAGGCCATATAGAGCTTTCCGTAATAAGCAAACAGCAGACGGATAAGAGGCATCAACGAACCCCGGAGGTTGCTGCATATAAATAGTGTCAGATAAATCTCCATGTAAGAAGGCATTGCTGACATCCAGCTGTCTGATGATCCATCCAAGAGAAAAAGTTAAGGCCAAAATTGTGCATATGGTAGTAGGTTTGACCACTGGACTGAATGTCTCCTCATAATCAACACCCTCAGTCTGATCATACCCCTTTGCTACTAACCTTGCTTTATAACGACTGATCGAGCCATCTGTATTAAGCTTTGTTTTGAAAACCCACTTGTAATCGATAAGTTTTGCACCCATAGGTAATGAAACTAGTTCCCAAGTGTTATTCTTATGAAGAGCGGAAATTTCATTATGCATAGCAGCCAGCCAATGAGCGCTTTTTGAGGCTTGAAGGAAGGTCTTGGGCTCAAAGGATAAATCTGTGAGGGCCGAAAAAGCCTTAGGTTTGGTAATACCAGATTTGGATCGAGTTCTCATGGGATGACGGTTGACGGTAGGGGATATAGAGCGCTGGTGATGAGGGAGAGTTTGGGCAGGAGGAGAAGAGATGGGGGACAATAGAGGTAAGAGAGTGATATGGTGGACTAACAGAAATGCGATCAGTAGGAGGGTTGTATGGAGTATGAAAAGAGGGAATGGGTAAAGATACGATAGGAATGGAGAGGGAAGATGAAGATGGCAAGGATGGAGAAAGAGATGAGAAAGGGAAGGACGATTTATCGAATGTAACATGACGAGTGATATAAACTCGATTTGTCAAAGGGATGAGACACTGATAACCCTTGTGATGGGAGCTATAACCCAAAAAGACACAAGGGAGAGAGCAGAGCTGTAGTTTATTTTGATTGTAAGGTCGAAGAAAAGGATAACATAAACATCCAAAAACACGTAGTGATGTGTATGGAGGTATAGAGTGGAATAAGCTTTCAAAAGGAGATTTATCATTTAAAACTGGTGTTGGTAAAAAATTAATCAACAGAGTTGCCGTGCAAAAAGCATAAGGCCAAAAATGTTGGGGCACAGATGAATGAAAGAGTAATGCTAAACCAGTTTCAACCACGTGACGATTATTGCGTTCAACGCGACCATTCTGATTTGGTGTATAAGGACAAGAAACGCGATGATAAATTCCAAGAGAATGAAAAATAAGAGTTAAAGATTGGAACTCACCACCCCAGTCAGATTGAACACTTTTAATGCGGCAACCAAATTGGGTGTGAACAAAATTGGTAAAAGTCAAAAAAGTTTGATGAACATCACTTATTAATTTTAGTGGAAATATCCAGGTAAAACGTGTGCAATCATCAACACAAAGCAAAAAATATCGATCACCCGTAACAGAAGAAATAGGGGATGGACCCCACACATCCATATGCACAAGTTCAAAAGGTGTAACAGCATGCGAAACAGAATTGGTAAACGGCAACCGATGGCTTTTGCTCATTTGACAAGCAGGGCATAGTTTAGAAGAAACAGAAAGATGAAATGAAACATTACATAAGCGTAAAGCAGAATTTAAAACAGCAGGTGATGGATGACCGAGACGATAGTGCCACAAATCAGAAGTGGAAAACTGATGTGAGGAAGCAGGGGCCGAATTGGTGGAAGACAGAGACAGAGCATGAGCGGCAGAAGGATTTTTGTAAAGGCCATTACTGAGAGAACCCCGAAGGATGATCTGGGATGAACTCCGATCCTTAATCGAAAAATAATCGGAGTGAAATTCTATGAAAACTAGATTGTCACGACATAATTGATTAATGCTTAAGAGATTATGAGAGAGTAGTGGAGCATGAAAAACAGTATTTAATAAAAGAGGCTGAGTATTAGTTTTAAGTTCAGCATAACCAGAATGAGCAATGGGAAGGGAATTACCGTCAGCCGTCAAAACGTGAGTAGATCCGCGGTATGGAGTAGGATTTTGCAGCAGCGAGGAGTCCGGCGTGAAATGGTGAGTAGCGCCAGAATCGAGCATCCACTGACCAACCGGCACAGAAACAGTCGAATCTGGAAGTGGCAGTAAACCGGCAGAGTTCGCCTGAGCTGAAGGTGGAAGGGGATTCGGGTTGGGCGAGGTGGAGAAATGTGGGTATGGGTTTGTTGGAGTAGAGTAATACGGGTTGAGATTTGGGTTTGGGTAAGTGGGGTAAGTGGGAGGTTGGTTTGGGTAGGTGGTATTTAGATGTGGGCCAGAGGGATGTTTTGGCCTATAGGATTCAGTCGATGATAACAATGGGCTGCTGAATGGCCCACCTTAAAACATATTTGGCACTTGGGCCAATTTGATCTGGGCCGGGGGGACCGCCAACCTGTTTGTGGGTAACTGGCAGAGCCCAAACTGGAAAGCATCTGATTGTTTAGGAAAGGAGGCACAAAATTAGGTCTTTCAAGATTCTGGTTGAACAATGGCCGAGGATGATGGAACTGCCGTTGAACGGTAGCATTGGCTTGAAGGGAGCTCAGATTCGGAAGTGAAGAAGAGTTCTGTTTCTCTAGACGAAAGTCATAGCTTTGAAGGAGACTATGGACTTCGCCGAGAGTTGGTTGATCGGATCGGCTCGTGATAGAGGTCACAAATGGATTGAAGTCACTACCCAGACCACCAAGGAGGTAGATTAGGTGATCACGGTAGGAAACTGGCTCTCCGATGGCTGATAAGGTATTGCATATTTTTGTAATCTTCTGTATATATGTTGTGGCCGAGAGTCCATCCTTTGATAAACTGTGTAATTGACTGCGTAATTCTGTTATTCTGGCCAAGGAAGTGGAGGAAAAATTTTGACCAAGACCTATCCACATTTCATGTGCAGTGTTAAGGCTCACGATTTGGGGAAGAATTTCTTCGGAGAGAGAGGAGAAAATCCAGCTCATGATGAGCCTGTTATAACACTGCCAAGTTGAAAAATCTAGATTCAATTGAGATTCAAGAAATTGAGGAGGAGCAAGAAAAGTGCCATCAAGAATATTGTTAATCCCGTTTGCAATGACAACGTTGAGGAGCTGGGCTTTCCAGACGAGAAAATGTCACGACCCTAATACTGTACCCAGTTTCCCGTACATTTTTTTTTTTTACTAATCTCGTTCGTGTGAGTGGAATTAAAACCTTTTAAATCGGAATCGAAATTTGTTTAAAATAAATACTAAAACAATTGAAATTAAAAACAATTTAAAACAATTAAAGTAAATAAATTTAAAACATAAAAGGGGAGGGGCAAGAAGGGAATGCAGGGGCGATTGATCATGGCGATCAATCGCCCTTCGGCGATTGCAACAGGCGAATAGTCGCCTGTTGCAAATCGCCACACTCCCTGGGATTCCAGGGAGTGGCGATCCAAGAGGGGCGATTGATCCCCTCCTCAGGCGATCAATCGCCACCCTCTCTGCCTCCCACACTTTTTCGTTCTCTCTCTTTTTTTTTTTCTTTTTATCCTGCGCCAACTACACAATGCAACTTATACACACACCCTAACCAACACAATAACATCAAATAAAAACTCACTCATATTCTCATCCTTTTCACGTTCACCGAATCACCCTTAATAACAACTCCAAACGTATTTAATACAAAGTACATTTTCAGGAAATTGAACTGCGTGGATACGTTTAAAACCTAAACAAATCCTCCTGTTTTTAAATCACCTATAATTCAAATAAAACTTTACCAAATCAGTTTATAAACATGTTTTCAAAGCGTTTAAAACCTCAAAAGTAAACCTATCTACTATCAGATCCAAACATCCTAAAATGTCTATACAATCATCAATCCAAAACATCCCAAAAACCCAAAAAAAACCTATACGTACATCCCCACGGGTCATGTAAGCGTCGATTGCGCAACACACCACCGCAAGCCATCCCCCGTCAACTGCGTCACTCCTCAGGTGGAGGGATCTCGTCCTCACCTGTCTCCTCGTAATCACCTACACCATACAGACACCTATGAGATAAAAATCTCAACAAGCTCTCATAAATGTAAATGCATGCTGTGCATATGAATTCAGAAATCATGCAGCGTTTTCTTTATCTTTACTTTGTGGGTGTCACCGAGATCTCAGCCTCCTAACCGGAGAGAGCACATCCAGCGGTCGAACTACTCTTTCCAGCTAGACGGGGGGTACATGCTTACAACACGTACAGCCGTGCCTGAGCCCCATCTCGCATGACCTATAACTGTATGAGTACATAATAAATGTGGTATTGTAACAAACCCGTAATCGATCTTCACAATAGGTCAAGCCCCTCTCCAGGCCACATGAGTACATAATAGATGTGGTATTGTGACAAACCCGTAATCTATCTTCACAATAGGTCGTGCCCCTCTCTAGGCTACATTGCCATTTTCTTTAAACATCGTGCAGGAATTCATTTTCTATGTTCTTTTAAAACACGTGATGCATGAACAGTTCAATATAACATAAAGTAAACAGTCACATGTGTACCATCAAGACGATAAACAAACACATATGTACCATCAAGACGATAAACAAACAACATATAAAAATAATTAATCCTAACTACCCCAAACCAAAACAATTTAAACAAACAAATCCTCAAGGTTCCTCGAGACGACTTCGACGTACGGTGTAGGCCAATCGGCCAGAGAAGATCACGAGAACTTACCTCGTGTCCAAAGCAGCTCAAGCTCCGTCCACGAGCGTTGTTCACCTAAGCAATTCACAACGTTCATCGTTAAAACGAATTTAAACTTCTAAACGTCCAAATTCGACAAAAACCTTAACTAAAGAATTTTCCTAAAATCTTAACCTAACTAATCGAAGTATTTAAACCACGATTAACGCTCGATAGTTTAAAATCACAATTACGAGTTTTTCCTAAAAACCCAAAAATTCTCCAATTTTAACATTTTCAAAAATCGATTTAACTTCGTCCAATAACGTCCAATACGCCCTATACATTCATAATCTACAACAATCTATCGATTTCGAACCCTAAAATCTCGATTTTTAAACGAAACCTAAACGAAACCCTAATTGTTCAAACTCCGAAAAAGCCGAAATAAACGTTCTAAGATCGTAGGTTCATACCTAGAGCGTCGATTGGAGGAGAAAACGTGAAGAAAACGGAACGATTGGAGGACGAACGGAGGTCGAAAGGAGATCGCGTGAGGGAGGAGAAATCGCCTCTGGCGTTTTCGTGAAGAGCAGAGAGAAAGTGAGGGAGAAGAAGAAAGATTTTGGTTTTTAATTAATTTGACTTTGCAAATTACCTTTTTGTTCTTCCTTTGTTTTCTATTTGTTTCGTCATTCGTTTCGTTAATTAGCTAACGATTCGGTTTCTCCAAATCTCTTTATTTCACCAATAAATCCAATTTATCGCCAGGGTTCTATTAAAACTGTCCGCTCGCAAAACGGACCTCGTTTACCATTTTTACTAAAATGTCCTTTATATTACGTTGAACGTAAATTCTCGAAATAAAGCATTATTATTCCGAAAAATCCCATACATTTCTTAAAATTCCTATTACTCGTTAGGATTGTAATGACACTTTCTTTTCATAAAACGAGCTTGATTTGACATATTTACAAAAATGACATTACATAATATAATATAAATATTCCGTACAAGCCGGGTATTACAGAAAATTTGTGGAATCCATTTTAATTGTTAGAGTTTGGTTCATGGAAGGAAAAGGAGGAAGAGAGGCACCAAGAGAAGAATTTGGAACTGTGGAGCTTGAAGACGCCATGGCTCTGATACCAAGTTAGAATTCTGAGAATGAGGAAATATAAGAAAGAAAGAGAGAATAGAGAGTGAAATGAGAGAGAGAGATTTGTCTCTGCTATATTTGACAACTTGAATAATAATATTACAGTATAAATGTCCATGTTTATATACTAACATCAAACAAAGGCTAAATAAGTAAATAAGGAAAATGAACCATAAGTAGAAAAAGGTTATAACAACGCTATATGCTAACATATTAAACCCAGTCTGAGATAGGCGCTGGTTTAACATCCCTCCTCAAACTGACGAATCTTGGGAGAACCGAGAATTTGGTTCGAAGTGCTTGAAAACGAGCAGCGACCAAAGCTTTGGTGAGACAATCGGCAACCTGATCGGAAGAAGGCATATAGAACAAGCGCAGAGAACCAGAAGCAACTTTTTCACGAACAAAATATATATCAATTTCGACATGTTTGGTACGAGCATGAAGAATAGGATTGGATGCCAAACTTAGTATGCTAAGGTTGTCATAGTAAAGAAGAGGAGAAGAACGCAGAGACATACCTTGCTCTGCAAGCAAGGACTAAATCCAGATTAACTCAGCAGCTCCGTTAGCTAGGGCTCGGTATTCTGACTCAGTACTAGAACGGGATACAGTCTTCTATTTGGACGAGGACCATGAAACAAGATTGTGACCGAGAAAGACGCAATAGGCGCTTGTAACACCCGAAAATTTCTTCTAACGTACGTAACCCTAGATTAAGTTAAGTTATGAGAGTTTAATGTTAATCCTAGGGTTATGCTAAGTATAAGAGTGAGAGAGTGAGGGAGTGAAAGTTGGAAGAGAATTTAGAGAAAAACTATAATGTTGGAGTGATTAGAGATTTTTGTGTTGAATTTAATGTAAATGAAATAAAAGTGAAAAAAGAGTGATTGAAGGGGAAGTCTTCACGTTGGAATTGAAAGAAACGAAGGGAGAAGTTACTTTACAAAAAAAGAGAAAATTGGTGGTAAAATATAAAAGAGGAAAAGATGGTGTTTTAAATTGGTGAAAAATGGTAGAGTAAAAGACAAAAGTGTGTCTTCTTCTCCTCTCCTCTCCCACGAAATTTTTCAAAACCCTAAGCCCTCCATTTCTGAAATTTCAAGCTTTCTTTTGGTGAAGAAAATAGCAAGGTTAGTGGTTTAATTGGATAGGTTTTGTTAGTTAACTAGTTTATGCTATGTTTGAGTAGTTTTATTGAGTTTGTTGAAGAATTTTGGAACCCTAGTTAAGAGTCCGAAATTTTGAAATTTGTGATGAGTTTTCCTTCCCTTAGTTGTTAATTAAACCTTAGAAATGAGATGTTTAAATGGTTTAGAGATGAAAGGGGAATTAGAAACATGAAATTGCCCATGTAAGGCAAAAACAGGACAGTTCGGTTTTGCTAGAATCTGAATTTGTGAATGATTTTTCTTGGACAAATGGATTATGGCATTGGATAGTAGACACATAGAGGTTTACGGAATGGGTAGGATCGTTGAAATCCGATGAAAAATGAGTAAGTTATGGGCGATTGAAGTTGGACGATGGAAAATGTGGGAAAATCGGGTTTTTGGATTTATGTCTTAAAAAATTGGTTAAGTTGTTATTAGATTTAGTTTAGGCACTCCTTAAAATTCCTAGAATGTTATTAAGTTAATTTTTTCTTATTATGTTAAGTTAACGAACGAGTGATTGGGGTACTCGGATTAATCAAATACGTACGAAGACTCCAGGTAAGTAGTGGAGTGTGTGCGTTTGCCTTCGGGCTCACACCATGGAATGGTACGGTTTATTGTTTGGTTGTTTGTTTGTTTTGTGTTTGAGCATTGTATTGACATGCATCATTGTTTTCGAGCCATGAAAAACAAGCTTTGAGCATGGTTTTTAATGTTTGAGCATGAAACGTAAAAAGATAAAAAGGAACGTAATGTGGTCTCGAGTGGAGTCGACTAGTCACGTTAGAGTGCTAGGGTAGCACTTGCGAGGGGCTATACGAGAGACGTACCGCTGAAAATACGTAAGTTTTGTGAGTATGAACGCCTCGTCGTTAACGTGTGAGTGAAAGTACTAGAAGGTTCTATGATCGATGTGGGAGGAGATCGTGTATGGCCGTCCAATGGGCGGGGCTCGGATGTGTGCTGTTCGATCTTGCTCTGCTGGGTCAAGGTGTGGCCGTCCAATGAGCGGGGCTCGGATGTGTGCCTACTTGATCCACATCGAAAAGTGAAAGATTAATGAAACGCAAACGAAACGAGAACAACTGAGCAAGTAGAAACTGCATGTATTAGGGGTTGAGTGTGCATTGTGTTTTTGCATTCATTATTCCCTACTTGCTAAGCATTAGGCTTACGTTTTGTGTTCTATGGTGTAGGTGACGACGTGATCTCAGGTGAGCTAGATGAGGGAGGCTAGGACTAGGACAAAGTTGGCGATGCATGCTACATGCAGATGCGGGTAGTTGCTGAGGCGTCTTGACCATGGTATTACTGGGAAGTGGGGTAGAGTTGTGTTTTTATTGAGAGTTTGGTTTGTAAATAAGTTAGAGAACTTTAAGTCTTTTTTTTTGTGTGTTTGAACATAGTGTATAAATGTTTGATTTTCAGGGTTTTGGTTTTAGAAAATTTAACCGTTATGCTGCTCGATTTTTCATAAAAGAAACTATGTTCGTTTTCACCCATTTTCATGTTTTCACTGACGTTTTAGAGTCGAGTTTCCGAGATTTTCGCGTGTTAAGAAGTGAGAAATGTGGAAAAAGAATTGGGTAGGTTTTAGGTGAATTGGAGGTGTGAAAAGTGAGAAAAATTGAGAAAAGTGGAAAATGGTCGAGGTGGGTGCGCTGGTGGCCGAGGAGGTGTGCGAGCATGGCTGATAGAGGGCGCGCAGGAGCGGGCGTGGCGTGCGCAGCACCCAACGCCGATCGATCGGCAAGGTGGTACTATTTTTAGTCGAGCGACTCGAGAGGTTGCTGATCGATCGCCTCGGGTGCGCGCGCTTGGCGCTCTGCTACACGCGCGGTCAGGCGATGCGCGCACGCGGCGCCCATGGTTAGCCACTTTGAAATTTTTTCAAATTTTTCATTTTTAAAATATATTTTAACCCGACCTTTTCCGACGCATTTGACACGTATTTTACGCACGTTTTCCACCCATTTTCGAGGGTTCAAAAAACCCAAAAATCGAGTCAAAATTTTATCAAAAATTAATTTAAACTTAGTTTTAAATGAGGTAATGATGAGCAAAGTAAAGAACCGAGCTAGGGTGGGTTCGGGGGTGTTACAACGTTGGTACTGCAACGATCATCAGGGCAAGATGCCCAATCAGCATCGGTATAACAGTAAAGAGAGTGATCCAAGCTATGGTGAAAAGAGAGTCTCAGATGAGCAGTACCACGGAGGTATCGAAGTATACGTTTGACAGCGAGCAAGTGAAGATCAGTGGAAGCGTGCATGAATTGGCACAGTTTATTGACAACATAGGATATATCTGGTCTTGTGATGGTGCAATACCGAAGTGCACCAAGGATGCTGCGATACTCTGTAAAGTTAGAGAGCAAGTTACCATCGTGGAGAGACAAGGATGAAAGTGCCAGAGGTGTAGGTTGAGCTTTGGAGTCCAACATCCCCGTTTTTAATAGAATATCCCAGATATACTTAGTTTGGCTGAGATGAAGTCTAGTAGCTTGACAATGAACTTCGATGCCTAAGAAAAAGTGAAGCAGGCTAAGATCATTAACAACAAAGTGTTGAGATAGATGACCGATCAAAGTAGAGATAAAGGTCGAGGAAGAGCTAGTGACAATAATGTCATCAACATAAACCAAGACAACAATAATATCTGAAGCAGGGTGATAGATGAACAAAGAGGTGTCGGCTTTAGAAACTTTGAAACCCAGATGAAGCAGTGCCAAACTGAGTTTAAGAAACCACGCCCGGGGAGATTGCTTAAGACCATAAATCAAACGATGGAGTTTGCAAACAAAATCAGGGTGGTCAAAATCAGTGAAGCCCTGAGGTTGTGCCATGTAAACATCTTCGAGAAGATCGCCATGAAGAAAAGCATTTTGAACATCCAGCTGCTGAATCTGCCATTGACGAAAAACAACGATGCTCAGAAGGAGACGAATTGTGGTCGACTTGATGAAAGGACTGAAGGTTTCATGATAATCAAGACCCATCGTTTGTTGAAACCCCTTGGCGACAAGACGAGCTTTGAAACGATCAATCGAGTCATCTGGTCGGAGCTTAATCCTGTAAACCCATTAAAACCAATAACCCGAGAATTAGCAGGCCTAGGAACCAGTGACCAGGTACCTTGAGAGTGAGGAGCGTTAAATTCCGTTGCCATAGCAATGCGCCATTCTGGATGAGCAGAGGCCTTATTGTATGAAGAGGGTTCACTGAGAATATTGCCGGCAATACTGAAAAAGACCTTAAGTTTAATAATGCCAGATTTGGACCTAGTAATCATCGGATGCTCGTTTACGGTCAAGGGAGCAGGAGAATGCTCGAGACAGACAGAGGAGGAAGGAGCCGAGGGGAGGGAGGGAGAAGAGTTGCCAGATTACTGAGAAAAGAAGGGCAGTGACTGGTTTAGTGAAGGACTTCGTAAAGAAGATGTAGGAGAAAAAGGGAGAGCAGAGATGACAGGGGTAGAAGTAGATTGACCAACCCGAGAGAATACAGTCTGAAAAGGAAAAATAAGTTCATTAAATACAACGTGACGGGAAATGTTGATACGACCAGTATGAGGTTGAAGACAAAGGTACCCTTTGTGGCTATTACTATAACCAAGAAAAGTACATGGACTAGACCAGAATTCAAGTTTATGAGAATTATGAGGACGTAAAAAAGGAAAGCATTGACACCCAAAAATACGAAGATAAGTAAAAGACAGTTGTTTGTGATATAAAGTTTCAAAAGGAGATTGATCAGATAAGACCTTGGAGGGAAGACAATTAATTAAATAGACAACGGTACTAAAAGAAAAGGGCCAATATGGTAAGGGCAAAGATGAATGGGCCATAAGAGTTAAGCTCATTTCAACAATATGTCTATTTTTACGTTCAACCCGACCATTTTGTTGAGGGGTATAGGGACAGGAGACTTCATGAATAATTTCATGAGCAGAGAAGAACTTAGATAAGGACAGAAATTCGCCCCCCCCCCCCCAATCAGAACGAATACGTTTAATACGACAATTGAACTGAGTGTGAATTAATTTGTGAAAGGTAAGAAAAGTGACATAGGCTTCGTCTTTAGAGTTTAACAAATAAATCCAAGTAAAACGCGAAAAATCATCAATGAATATAATGAAATGTTTAGCACCCGTAATAGCCGTAACAGGAGACAGACCCCATAAGTCAGTATGAATTAAATCAAACATAGCAGTGGCTTTAGAAGTAGATGGTGAAAAAGGGAGTCGATGAGACTTAGCAAGTTGACATGAGGAACAAAAGTCAAAACATTTAGAAGAAATATTTAAACGAGACAAAATGGCTTGAACAACGGCTGATGCGGAGTGCCCCAATCGGAAATGCCAGAGATTGTATGGATTGCTGGAGACAGAGAAGACTTGAGCAGATGAGGACCGAGCTGGAGGAAGACACACCCGAGAAAGGCCATTATCAATGATTCCCCGAAGACGGATTTGACGAGTGAGTAGATCATTGACAACAAAAAAAAGGGGTGAAATTCAATATATGCCCTATTATCAAGACACAACCGGGAGACACTGAGGAGATTTTTATGAATAGAAGGAGAATGATAAACAGTATGTAAAAACGAAGGAGAGAAAGAAGCAGGAAGTAAAGCTTGACCAACATGAGAAATAGGGAAAACCATGTAGGATCGAGATTGTCTAAGAGGGGGGTGAATTAGACCTTTTTAAATTAATCTCAAGTCTAAAACAATTTCTCTCTTGAATAAAAATACTTTTAGATTAAAAGCAGACAACCAAATAAAGCAAAGAGAGAGAGAGAAATTCAACACCAGTAATTTTTACGTGGTTCGGCCAAACTGCCTACGTCCACGCTCCAAGGCTTACCCCTTGAAGATTCTTACCCGTCTCCTCACGAGAATAAACAGATCGGGATTCCTGGCTCCGATCAAATGCCTTTACAGATCTGGATTGAACTTCACGGGCGTCAATCCACTGCCTTTACAAATATCTTAAGTTTGCAAAATTAAGTACAGACTACACTCTCACAAGAGTTGAATCTCAAGTTAGGATTGTGAGATGTAGAGAGAATACAGAGTATTATCACTTTCGCAGTTTAGGGCTCAGAATTCAAATTCGCAAAAGTTAGTCTTCGAGCCTTTTCTTCTGCTTATATATTCTGTAAAGCTTCTGTTCTTCGAATGGAAAAATGTTACCGTTGGGAGAGCTTTCGTACATTTTCAGGTAGCCGTTGCCGGTTGTAGTTGTAAGTCGTCGTCGCCATAAATGTTCTGAAGTTAAAGCTTGAAAACGACGTCACTGTAGTTTCGCGGCTAGCTTTGAATTCTGGCGGCAGATGCAACTTATGAAGCAAAGACACGTCATCGGTGGATGCAGCTTGAAACACCATCGGCAGATGTATCCTTAAGTGTCATCGGCAGATGTATCCTTAAGTGTCATCGGCAGATGTGGCTCAAAAACACTATCGGCAGATGTATTATATAAGTGCTGAACCGTCATCAGCAGATGTTTTCAAAAACGCTATCGACAGATGTTTTCGAATATAAGCGCTTGAGTGTCATCGGCAGATGTTAACTTCTAAACGGCTTCTTCTTCTGTCGTTTAGCAATCGGCAGAAGCTATCATTTCTTTGTTGTGTAACGATCGGTAGAAGCATGTGTTTCAGCCCTGTTTTTCTATTCAGCTCTGTATACTCAAACTGATTTTATTAGACAACTAAAATACCCTATTTAAGGGTATTGCCAAAACAATCTTATAATCATAATTCTCGTTAAATACACATAATCAAATTTTATACTCAATATACAAATACATCATCAAAAACAAATTATGACTTAAACACTCTATAAGTCAACAATCTCCCCCTTTTTGATGATGACAATATAAATTTGATTAACTTAGATACTCCCCCATAGTATATGCATTTTATTCAAATAAACATACAGAGCAAATCCAGAAACACAAAGTAATCAGATTCAAGAATTTCATAGTGCTAGTCAGAGTATATCCAAAGAATATTTCCAAGTCAGACATAATCAAATACATTATTCTCCCCCATTGACATTATCAAAAACAAATGAGAGAAGCAGCAGAAGCAATGTAGTCAAAGAAATAAGCAGGAAATTGCCCACTTGAATACTAATGAGCGGGTATACAGAACAAAAGGTAGATGCACAAGAAATTCTACTTAAAGAATGCTAAGAAATGAGTCCAAAAAGCTTGAGAAACCCAAGAGGGCACGTCAAGATTGGGAGAAAAAAATGCCTCGAGCAGCGCGGGATAGGAATGGATAGCAGAAGGAATGGGAGGCTGATAGACCACCATTTCCAGGCAGGGAGCCGGAGGCGGAGAAGGTTTAGTGGACACCACCATGTCCATACATGGAGGAGGCTCTACAGAAGGGCCAGTTGTAGGAACAGCAGGAGTAGAAAATGCTAGTTCAACCTCCTGAAGATCCAATGACATTAAGCGCACATCCTCAGCAACTTTAGATCGGGAGGAGGGAAGTAAAATATCTTCAAAACAAGCTACGGGAACACTGACAGAACTCGAGGGTTCGGGTTCAGGAACAGGGTCAGGGGTTAATGCAGCAATTGAAGAGCGAAGAGATTCAAGTTCCCTGACAACCATATGCCTATCAACATCCACTTTCTGAGACAACAACCCAAGACGAGTATCAAAAGCAATGCTCAAGTCCTTTTTATGTTGATCAAGTTGACTTTGAAGGGCAGTGCCAAGGTTGGCAATAGAGGACGTCAATTCCTTGTACTGTGCCTCACTCATTACAAATCGCCTCTGATAAGTTAGATGAACTGGTGATGGAAGGAGCATCTCTTGCTGGTCCGGAGATGGAGGAATTGAAGAGAAGACTTGAGATGGAGGCTCATGGATTGGAGATGGAGGAGCTGGAGGCTCATGGATTGGAGATGGAGGAGCTGGGGGCTCATGGATTAGAGATGGAGGAGCTGGAGGCTCATGGATTGGAGATGGAGGAGCTGGAGGACCATGGGTGATTATCGAAGAAATTGCTCGAATCACCGGAGAGATGGAGGGAAAAACAGGCTGAGAAGGTAGTATGAGAGAGGGTGGAGGTGAAGGAGGATGTTCAGGAATAGGAAGAGGCATAGGTGAGGAAGCAGAGATGACCTCTGAAATAGGTGCTATGGATGAAGAAGCAGGCCTGCGCCTACGCACTAGAGGAGGAGGTTCGAAACTTGATTCCTGAGAGGAGGAATTAACACTGTTTGGAATTCCTGTTTCATCTCCTCTTTCAGCAGTTGACTCTGATGGCAGGATAAGTTTTCTTTTACCACGCCTGACAAGAACTGCCTTAGATACCTTTTGCTTAGCCTTAGCCAAAACTAGCTCACCTTTTCTGATTCTATTTATTCCCATCTTGTTTAGAGTGGTTTGGGAATAATACTGAACAGGCTGAAGTTTCACAGGTTCTATCTCTTCTGGAAAGACAACTTCAAGCAGTGCAAATATCCTCATAAGAAGCAGATTATAAGGTAAAGATGTAGCCCTTGAGGATACAGCCAGAATCATCCTACGAACCACAATATATCCAATGTTGAAAGGTGTCTTGAAATAAAGTGCAAATAGAACAAACAGTTCCATTGCGCTCACTTCGTCATAGTGACCACCCTTGAGGATAATATTGAATCCTATCATTTGACGAAATAATCTGGCTCTAGGGGTCAGATGCCTTCCCTTTAAAAGATCAAAGGATTGATTGGGGTCCAAAGCAATCTCCTTGAGAAACTGTATGCCATCAGACGTGCCAAAGAAAGGAAGCTCAGAACTTGTTACATACTTGTAAGGGCAGCTATCCAAATGAGGAGCCCCCAGAAGAGCATTTATGGATTGAGGAGTAATTTCTATGTGTTTGTTATACACATAGCTCTTAATAGAAGAGAAGTCAGAGGTAAAGCTAAGGTTGGCATAAAACATCCGGATAGCTTCCGGGTAGAAGAAAGATTCAGTTTCAAATAGACCTATTAACCCGAGATCCGTCAAGGGTTCTATAATGTCCATACCAGCTAACTCGTCAGAGTAAATACCCTTACTGGGAATCAATGATTTGAACTGATAGTCATCGAAGTACTTTACCTCAGCAGCTTGAGAAAGGAAGAAGAAAGATGGCCACTCCATTCCACGAGGAATCTCTCGGGAAGGACGATCAGAAGCTTTGGCCTTCTTCTTGGCCGGTTTGGTAACGGCGCGAGATGATGAACCTGGATGTTCCATTTCAAGGAGAGGATTCAGAAATGAAGTTTGGTAGGGCAGGGGTTTTGCAGAAAGAGCGCAAAAGATGAAGTGTTTCAAAGAGGAAAGATGAATTTAAAAGAAATAAAGTGACGCTCGACGATGGAGTCACACGTGTAACACAGATATCTTCCGATGGGATACACGTGTCGGCAGATAAAAAAATATCCGATTCCTACCGAAGAAAATGCATCTTCCGATGACTGGATGGCTAGAGAAAACGCTGCATCTACCGATAGAAATACATCTTCCGATTCCTACATCTATCGATGCCTTCACAGTTAAGAAAAACTCTATCACTCAAGATTTACCAACAGAGGAAACACCTTAGTTTTTCTCAACCCGAATAAGTCCTAGCCTTATTTTTATATTATTGAAGGTCTTTTCATCCAAAGGCTTGGTAAAGATGTCTGCCAGTTGATCTATAGAATTAACAAATTCTAAAGTGATATCTCCTCTTTGAACATGATCTCTAATGAAGTGATACCTAACATCAATATGTTTGGTTCTGGAATGCTGAATAGGATTTTTAGAAATGTTGATAGCACTGGTGTTGTCACACCGAATAGGAATCTTATCATAAAACAGATTATAGTCTTCTAGTGTTTGTTTCATCCATAACATTTGTGCACAACAACTACCTGCAGCAATATATTCACTCTCAGCAGTTGACAATGCAACAGAATTCTGTTTCTTAGAATACCAGGAAACTAAAGATTCACCTAGGAATTGACAAGTTCCACTGGTGCTTTTCCTATCAACTAGACTTCCAGCATAGTCAGAATCTGAGTATCCTATTAGATTGAAAGAAGTACCTTTTGGATACTAAAGACCTAAGTCAGGTGTCCCACTTAAATATTTAAAAATTCTTTTGACAGCAGTTAAGTGAGATTCCTTAGGAGCAGCCTGAAATCTAGCACAAAGACATACACTGAAGAGAATATCTGGCCTAGTTGCAGTCAGATATAACAAAGATCCAATCATACCACGATATTTCTTAATGTCCACACTTATACCTTTTTCATCTTTATCCAACTTAGTAGTGGTACTCATAGGAGTCTTGGAAGATTTGACAGTTTCTAATCCGAATTTCTTAAGGAGTTCCTTAATGTATTTTTCTTGACAGAAGAAAATTCCATCAGGAGATTGACTAATCTGGAATCCTAAGAAAAACTTTAACTCCCCCATCATACTCATTTCAAATTCACTTTGCATGAGGGAAGAAAACTCATTACACATGTTAAGATTGGTTGATCTAAAAATGATGTCATCAGCATAAATTTGAACCAACAAAATATCATTATCCTTCTGCATGGTAAATAAAGTTGAATCAGAATTGCCCTTTTTGAAATTCCTTTCCTCAAGGAAATTCTTCAACCTATCATACCAAGCTCTAGGAGCCTGCTTAAGACCATAAAGGGCTTTCCTAAGTTTGTAGACATGGTCGGGTTTATCAAAAACTTCAAAACCTAATGGTTGCTCAACAAAAACTTCCTCAGTGATATATCCATTTAAGAAGGCACTCTTTACATCCATTTGAAAGAGTGTGAAGTTCTTGAAACAAGCAAAAGCTAGAAGCATTCTTATTGACTCTAATCTAGCTACAGGGGCAAAGGATTCTTCAAAATCAATACCCTCCTCTTGAGGGTATCCCTTAGCAACTAGTCTGGCTTTGTTTCTAACTACGATCCCACTTTCATCCAATTTATTCTTGTAAACCCATTTAGTTCCAATAATGGGATTACCCTTAGGCCTTGGAACAAGTTCACATACCTTGCTCCTTTCAAATTGATTTAGCTCCTCTTGCATAGCTAAAATCCAGTTTTCATCACATTCGGCCTCTTCGAATTTCTTAGGTTCTACTTGAGATATTAATGCCACGTTGGCACAGAGATTCCTAAGTGAGGATCTAGTCTTAACTCCTAAAGAAGGATCACCTAAGACCTCATCTAATGGATGATTTCTGACATACGTCCAATCTCTAGGTAGATTAGGATTTTCATCCTTGATAGGAATTATATCAAGAGATGTAGAAGATGGTTCTAAAGAATTTTCTACATGAGAAGGATCAGTAGGTTTTTCTAAGGAAAGAGAGTCTAGTTGACAATTCACAACATCATCCTCATCCACATTTATTGTGGGCTGAGGAGACTCATCAAAGTTGACATGAACGGATTCCTCTACAACAAGAGTTCTCCTATTAAAAACTCTGTATGCTTTACTGGTCTGAGAATAACCAAGAAAAATTCTAATATCCGATTTGGAATCAAATTTTCCTAAGTTATCCTTAGTATTAAGGATAAAGCATTTACTGCCAAAGGCTCTAAAATACTTGACAGAAGGAGTTCTTCCACTCCAGAGCTCATAAGGAGTTTTCTCTAGAATAGGTCTTATGGAGACCCGATTAAGCACATAACAGGCTGTGGCAACAGCTTCAGCCCAGAAATACTTAGGAAGTGAATTCTCATTAAGCATAGTCCTAGCAAGCTCTTGAAGAGATCTATTCTTCCTCTCAACAACACCATTCTGCTGAGGGGTCCTAGGAGAAGAGAAATTGTGCTCAATTCCATACTTGAGACACAGGAGTTCAAATTTCTCATTTTCAAATTCACCACCATGATCACTACGAATAGTAACAATGGTGAGCTCCTTTTTATATTGAACTCTTTTCCTAAAGCTAGAGAAAGTATCAAAAGTCTCATCCTTAGACTTCAGAAAATAAACCCAAGTAAATCTAGAGAAATCGTCAACAATGACAAAGGCATAGAATTTGCCTCATAGACTGGCTATATTAGAAGGACCAAAGAGGTCCATATGAAGGAGTTGGAGAGGCTTAGAAGTTGAAATTGCATTCTTTGATGCAAAAGAGCTTTTGATCTGCTTGCCCATTTGGCAAGCATCACAGACCTTATCCTTTTCAAAGGATATCTTAGGAATTCCTCTAACTAAATTCTCCCTAGTAATCTTAGCTAAAGTATCCATCCCTATGTGTCCTAATCTCCTATGCCAAATCCAAGAATCATGGGAAGAATTAGCAGCAAAGCATTTCTCATTATCACAAACAACATTATCTAAATCAATGATATAGATATTCTCTTTCCTGAAACCAGTAAAGAGAACCTTGCAACTAATTACATCCTTTATTATACAGGAATTTTTCTTGAACACTACTTTATAACCCTTATCACATAATTGACTGATGCTTAGTAGGTTATATTTTAGACCCTCAACTAACAGAACATTTTCTATAAGAAGGTTATTAGGATTACCTATGTTGCCGATGCCAACAATTTTACCCTTCTGGTTTCCACCAAAAGTGACGTTTCCTTTCTTCTTGTTAACAACAGCAAACATGGATGCATCTCCAGTCATGTGCCTAGAACAGCCACTGTCCAGATACCACTGATTCCTTATTGGAGAAGCATCATCCTGCAAAACAGAGATCAAGTAGTCTTCTTAGGTACCCAAATCTTTTGGGTCCTAGCGTTAGTCTTGGTTCCTTTAGGAACCCACTGTAATTTGCTACTTGCTTTCTTACTGTTTGTTTTTAAAGGACATACAAAAGACTTATGTCCTATTTCATTACAAACATGGCAGGTAGTAGATTTTACAAAGTAATTCTTGTAAACTTTCTTTTTAATCGATTTATCATAACCTATTCCAGCCCTGTCAAAATTAACTCTCTGTTTACCTAATAACATCTTATATAACTTGTTGCCGTTAGTAAATTTCAAGACAATATTGTTTAAATCCTCATTCCTGCTTTTAAGTTCAATTATTTCCCTTTTCTGCAAGTCCACTTCTTTAGCATGCTTTCTAGTAAGCCTGTACTTTCTCTTTCAATAAGTTATATTTAGCTTTAACATGCTATATTGTTTCACTAAATCATTGAAAGCATCTATTAAATCTCCTTCATCATTGTCACTCTCACTAGAAGAAAGATTTACCTCATCCTCGTGTGCCATAAAGCACAGATTTGCAACCTCTTCATCTTCCGAGGAGGTATCACTTTCACTATCGTCCCAGGTGGCTTTCATTGCCTTTTTCTTGAATTTCTTGGGACCCTTCTTTGCTTGTGGACAGTCTGCCTTCATATGACCAGGCTTTCCACATACAAAGCAAGTGATTTCCTTCTCCTTGTGAGCTTTCTCACCCTTTGGAAATCTTCTTCCTTGCATTCTTTTTTTTCGATTTATCATAACCTATCCAGCCCTGTCAAAATTAACTCTCTGTTTACCTAATAACATCTTATATAACTTGTTGCCGTTAGTAACTTTCAAGACAATATTGTTTAAATCCTCATTCCTGCTTTTAAGTTCAATTATTTCCCTTTTCTGCAAGTCCACTTCTTTAGCATGCTTTTCTAGTAAGCCTGTACTTTCTCTTTTCAATAAGTATATTTAGCTTTTAACATGCTATATTGTTTCACTAATCATTGAAAGCATCTATTAAATCTCCTTCATCATTGTCACTCTCACTAGAAGAAAGATTTACCTCATCCTCGTGTGCCATAAAGCACAGATTTGCAACCTCTTCATCTTCCGAGGAGGTATCACTTTCACTATCGTCCCATCATCATCTTCTTCTTCTTCTTCAGACACATCTTGTTTGCTGGAAGAGGCTTTAAGAGCAATGTCCTTTTTCTTACTGATCTCTTTCTCCTTGAGATCTTCCTTTTTATTTGACGTCATTGTGATCTCATGTGTCATGAGAGATCCTATGAGCTCTTCCAGCTTTAAGGTTTTGAGATCCTTTGCTTCCTGAATGGCAGTCACTTTTGGTTGCCATGCTCTAGGTAGACATCTCAGAAGTTTCCTTACCTGTTCTTCACCTGAGTAAATCTTACCAAGAGCTTTAAGACCATTAGTGATGTTAGTAAATCGAGTAAACATAGAACTAATGGTTTCTCCTTTTTCCATGGAAAACAGTTCATATTCATGAACTAACATGCTCAATTTACTCTCTTTCACCTGGTTTGTGCCCTCGTGTGTGACTTCTAATAGATGCCAGATCTCTTGGGCACTCTCACATCCTTGTACTCTATTGAATTCGTCTCTATTTAGAGCACAGTACAAGGTGTTTATTGCCTTGGCATTCAGGCTCAGGTTCTTCTTATCTGTATCATTTAATTCATGTGAAGCTTTGGGAATCCTAATACCATTTTCTGTTTTAAAGGCTATGTATGGACCATTTTCTATATTGTTCCATTTGTCATAGTCCATAGCCTGAACATAGATTCTCATTCTAGATTTCCAATACACATAATCATTACCATCGAAGAATGGAGGTCTGGTGGTAGACTGACCTTCCATTTGTGTAGAGTGTGTGTTGAATGCCATATCAAATATCACAATATTTTCTATATAAACAACTTAGACAATAATCAAACCCGCTCTGATACCAATTGTAGGATCGAGATTGTCTAAGAAGGGGGGGGGGGTGAATTAGACCTTTTTAAATTAATCTCAAGTCTAAAACAATTTCTCTCTTGAATAAAAATACTTTTAGATTAAAAGCAGACAACCAAATAAAGCAAAGAGAGAGAGAGAAATTCAACACCAGTAATTTTTACGTGGTTTGGCCAAACTGCCTACGTCCACGCTCCAAGGCTCACCCTTGAAGATTCTTACCCTTCTCCTCACGAGAATAAACAGATCGGGATTCCTGGCTCCGATCAAATGCCTTTACAGATCTGGATTGAACTTCACGGGCGTCAATCCATTGCCTTTACAAATATCTTAAGTTTGCAAAATTAAGCACAGACTAAACTCTCACAAGAGTTGAATCTCAAGTTAGGATTGTGGGATGTAGAGAGAATACAGAGTATTATCACTTTCGCAGCTTAGGGCTCAGAATTCAAATTCGCAAAAGTTAGTCTTCGAGCCTTTTCTTCTGCTTCTATATTCTGTAAAGCTTCTGTTCTTCGAATGGAAAAAATGTTACCGTTGGGAGAGCTTTCGTACATTTTCAGGTAGCCGTTGCCGATTGTAGTTGTAAGTCGTCGTCGCCATAAATGTTCTGAAGTTAAAGCTTGAAAACGACGTCACTGTAGCTTCGCGGCTAGCTTTGAATTCTGGCGGCAGATGCAACTTATGAAGCAAAGACACGTCATCGGTGGATGCAGCTTGAAACACCATCGGCAGATGTATCCTTAAGTGTCATCGGCAGATGTGGCTCAAAAACACCATCGGCAGATGTATCCTTAAGTGTCATCGGCAGATGTGGCTCAAAAACACCATCGGCAGATGTATTATATAAGTGCTGAACCGTCATCGGCAGATGTTTTCAAAAACGCTATCGGCAGATGTTTTCGAATATAAGCGCTTGAGTCTCATCGGCAGATGTTAACTTCTAAACGGCTTCTTCTTCTGTCGTTTAGCAATCGGCAGAAGCTATCATTTCTTTGTTGTGTAACGATCGGTAGAAGCATGCGTTTCAGCCCTGTTTTTCTATTCAGCTCTGTATACTCAAACTGATTTTATTAGACAACTAAAATACCCTATTTAAGGGTATTGCCAAAACAATCTTATAATCATAATTCTCGTTAAATACACATAATCAAATTTTATACTCAATATACAAATACATCATCAAAAACAAATTATGACTTAAACACTCTATAAGTCAACAAACCATACGATTACTGATTGTGATTTGAGCATCACCGGAGTATGGCGTGGCAGAATCCAACAAATTTAGGTCAGGAGTGAAATGATGCAAGGCCCCTGAGTCCAAATACCATTTAGCATAAGGAGATGGCACATCGGAACCAGAGTGAATATTGGGGGTGGGAAGGATGGCAGAGAAGTTTCTCGGTGGTTGAGATGCAGGCTGATACTGGAGATTAGTGCGATGATAACAAACATTTGCGCTGTGACCAGGTTTGAGACAAATCTGACAGCGAGGACGATTTGGTGGTCGGGACTGTGGTCGAGTATGGGGAAAGAAAAGGTGGAGAGGGAAGCAGCGGGGAGTTGGAGGAAGGAGGTCGAGGTCTTCGTGGTCGGTCTGAAAAATTAGAATGAGGTCCTGATGGTGAGGAAAATTTGGGTCTAGATTTATTTCCTGCAGTAGTGGTGTAATGAGCTTGAAAAGAGCTCAATGTTGTAACAGCATTCAGGCGATCAAGACGAGCTTCATGACTCAAAAGTAGACTGTTAAGTTCTTCAAGAGATGGTTGATTAGGAAGTGTGGAAATAGAGGTAACAAATGCATTGTACTTGGCACCCAAACCATTTGGAAAATACATCACCTGATCTTTGGAGTTTACAGGTTCCCCAACAGCAGCTAACGTGTTGCAGAGTCCACGAAATTTCTGGACATAGTTCATCGCACTGAGACCATCTTTGCAAAATCCTTGTAAACTGTTACGGAGCTTAGAAATTCGAGAAAATGAAGCAGCAGAGAAAAGTTGCTCTAGGGCTTCCCAGATTTCAAAAGCTGTGGAATAGCTGATTAATTGTCTGAGCAACTGTTCATGGACGAAAGCATAAATCCAACTCATGATAAGATGATTGTATCGTTGACAATATTAATGCCCAATAGTGTTGTATTTATGATTGTTGTGGTAGTTGGTGTGAATTAATAGTGTGGGTTAATGCTTAAGGGTAGGTTTTGGTTGTTGGAAGCCATTAATGGAGTTTTTGAGTTAGTGAGCATAATGTGCTAGACGAAATGCCCGAACGAAGTGAATAAGAGTCGTAGGGAAGATTGTCTTAGCTAGGGGTTTTGGTTTAGTTTTGAAATTGACGATTTAGAATCGATACTAATGACATGTTATGGAAATGCCTTAGGTGAACCAAGCTCTCAAAGGACGGTGCTCGGCATAGCTAGGACTCCAGGTAAGTGGGTGTTAGGTTTCCGGCCCTTCAGGCTCTACATTGTATCGATGTTAGGTTTTAATGATGTTTTCTGATTGTGAGGCTTAAACTAGCCGGGTAGTCTAGGATGTTTTCTAGTAGTACTCAGTTAGTTTCGTATATGAGTAAGATTCGTTTATGTGTGTCATGAACGGTTAGATGATTGTTCGGAGTCTTTTTCTTCACGCATCATGTTTTTCCCTTATGATTTAATGAAATATTTTGCATGCACGTTTTCGAGTAAACGAAGTACAGTAAATGAAGTTGGAGGATGAGTAGGGCACGGGGCACGTAAATGGCAACTCAGGGCACGAAAATATGATAATGGCAACTCAGGGCAAGTGTTTGGTCTACTGGGTAGACGAGTGGTGCCCGTGCCTACTCATGCCTAATGATATATATGTATATGTTATGTAAAGTAAACAAACGAAAAATGAACATGTTTTTGGAAGACCATGCATTATGTATTTTCATGTTTTAGTGCACCTCCTTACTAAGCATTAGGCTTAATGTGTTTATCGTATGATGTAGGTGACGAGCACGAAGGTGAGGAACCTCTTCCTGATGATCACGCATAAATGGTCGGTGGATTGAGCTCGTGGCGGCGGGGCGTGTTTTAGTTAGGCTGGATGACCCATGAGTATACTCCGAGTGTTTTGTGGTAAATGGGTGTGATTTGGATTGATTTTGATGATAGTTTTAGGGTGTATAGAAAAGTTTGATATTTTGATGATTTAGGGTGGATAATGGATTGGAGGGAAGTGTTATTTTGAATGATTTGATAAATGAATTTGTTTTGAAAAGATTTAAAGAATTCAAATGTTATGTGATGTTGGCACGTGGATTGGTTGGATTGCGTTCGATGATTTTAGGTATTTAAATTGTAAGGATACGCTCGTGTTTTAAAACGATCCACGCGGTTTGTTTTCATGAATTTTTAAATACGTGTTCAGGTACGTTTTTGAGTCGGGATTTCTGGGGTTTTGGAGATTTTGTGTTTAAAAAGGTTGGGGAATGATTTTTGGATGATTTAAGGTGAAGGGTAAGAGTTTGGGAAAGAAAATTAGTTAAGGGTGAGGGAAAAAGGGGAGGGGCGCGCGCAGGCCAGGCGCTGGTGCGCGCTGGCCGGGCGTGGCGCGCGCGCGCTGGGTGTCACGGTCCTACTTTCAAGGGACGTGTTGAGACCGTGCGGCACCCAATATTGCACTTGTACTGGGTCAGCCAACGAGTGTGCCAACGGCACCGAGTGCCCACTTCGTTAGAGCGAGCTTGTGTCTAACGAGTAAGCAACGAGCGAGCGAGATTATCCGAAAAGAGCGTCATTGAGTATAGTATGCTTGAGAGTGTGTGTAAAAAGCTTGTTCATTAATGGGGCAGCAAATTACATCGGTGGGTAGGGGGGTCTACGTGCAGTCATGCCTCTCCCCCTAAAGAGCAATCCAGACCATCTCCACTATAGCAGGAGTAGACATGTTATGTGGGCGAGGAGTCATTTGCCAAAATTAGAAGGAAAAAGAGTACAACAGAATTACTTAAAAAGGAAATAAATCTACCTAGCAGCATGGGCGGCCATAGGCAACATGCCTTGGACAAGCCCGGACCTTGACATTCTCCCCTATTTGAGTTGTTGACGTCCTCGTCAACTCTGCTTCTGCTTGAAATCTTCGATCATCTTTGTTGAGTCTTCCAAGTCTTCTTGCTTCTCCCAAGATACCTCGTCGTCTCCAAGTCCCTTCCATCTAATCAGATACTCCTGGTACGGTCGTCGACCTACCCTGACGTTCCGCTCGGCAAGCACTTCTTCAACTTCTTTCTTCTTTTTGTGGTTGACGGAGATATTTGGTCTGGTGATGTCGTTCCTCTCTTCATCTTCATCATCTGCGTGATAGGGCTTCAGATTGTTGACATGGATGACAGGGTGAATTTTGAGCCATGTTGGAAGATTAACTCTGTAAGAGGCTTTTCCGACTTTCTCCATGACCTCAATAGGACCTTCGTATTTTCTAACGAGACGATGGTCCTTCTTTCCCCGAAAGCGAAGTTGTTCAGGTAACAGCTTAACTAGCACAAAGTCTCCAGCCTTGAATTCCATGGGCCGCCGCTTCTTATCCACCCACTTCTTCATATGTTTAGAGGCACGTTCTAGGTAGGCGCGAGCTATCTCCGTATTTTGCTTCCATTCTTTGGAGAAGTTATATGCTTTTGGACTCTTCCCCAAATATGGTTGCTCCAGCGTGTGGGGCATGATGGGTTGTCTCCCGCAGACTATTTCGAACGGACTCATCCCCATCGAGGAACTCTTCTGACAATTGAAACAGAATTGTGCTACGTCGAGTAGACTGGGCCAGTTTTTTTGATTGGTATTGATGAAGTGACGCATGTATTCCTCAAGTAAGCTGTTGAAGCGTTCCGTTTGGCCATCTGTTTGAGGGTGATAACTAGAGGATACATTGAGACTTGATCCAAGCAAACGGAACAGTTCGCCCCAAAAAGATCCAGTGAATCTCGGGTATCGATCACTGACAATGGTTTGAGGAATTCCCCACAATTTCACTATATGTTTGAAGAAGAGTTGGGCAGTCGTCTCTGCGGGGCAGTGCTTCGGGGCTGCAATGAATGTGGCATACTTAGAAAATCTGTCGACGATCACCAATATCACTTCAAAGTCGTTGGCAGACGGCAAGTTGGTGATGAAATCCAAGGAAACACTCTCCCAAGGAACTTTCGGTATAGGCAGTGGTTCTAGTAAGCCGGCAATCTTGTTTCTTTCAACTTTATCTTGTTGGCACACAAGACAAGTTTTAGTGTACTGCATAATGTCAACCTTCATTTGCGGCCAGTAATATCCCTTCTTCAAGAGAGCATAGGTTCGCTGCCACCCAGCATGACCGGCCCACAAAGTATCATGGCATTCTCGCAGAAGAGTACGCCGCAAATTATTGCTTCGAGGCACATACAAACGGTTTCCCTTAGTGAAGAGTAAGTCATCTTCAATCCAGAATTGCCGAGTCTTCCTTTCTTTCACTAGCTGCATTACTGCTCGAGCTGCGGGGTCGTCTTGTAAACTGTCTCGGATGCGATCTTTTAACGATCCATTAACTTTACTCGCTTGAAGTTGAGACAGATAACAAAGGCTAGCGCACTCAACCTTCCGACTCAGGGCATCAGCCACTCTATTGCTCTGGCCTGTCTTGTGCTCGAAGTTAAAATCAAATTCTGAAATCAACTCGTGCCAACGTGCTTGCTTGGCCGAGAGTTTTGGTTGTTCAAAGAAGTGACAGATTGAGCTGTTATCTGTTTTCACGACGAACTTCGACCTAAGTAGATACTGTCTCCACATGCGCAGACAATGTACTACGGCCAGCATTTCTTTCTCGGAAGCAATGTACTTCTTCTCTGCTTCCTTTAACTTACGACTTTCGAAGGCAACAGGATGACCATTCTGCATAAGGACTCCTCCTAAAGCAAAATCTGAGGCAGCAGTTTCCACTTCAAATGGCTGGGTGACATCAGCTAGAGCAAGTACCGGTTCTTGTATCATAGCTTCTTTCAAGTCAGCAAAAGATTTTTGACATTCAGAGCTCCACTCCCAAAGCACTCCTTTCTTTAAGAGTTCTGTTAGGGGTGCAGCTCTTCTTGAAAACCCTTCCATAAAGCGTCTGTAATAATTAGCCAGCCCGAGGAAAGAACTCAATTCAGTGACGGATGTCGGGATCTTCCAATTTTTGACAGTACTTATCTTATCTGGGTCCATGCGAGACGACCTTGTTCAATAATGTGGCCGAGGAATTCGATGCTCTCCTGAGCAAAAGAGCATTTTTCTTTCTTCACATATAGTTGGTTTTCTCTTAGTTTCTCAAAAACCAAACGTAGATGTGCCTGGTGCTCTTCTAGCGTCTCGCTGTATACCACAATGTCATCGAGGTACACTACCACAAACTTGTCATGGTATTCATGAAATACCCGATTCATGAGGGTGCAGAATGTTGCAGGAGCGTTTGTAAGTCCGAAGGGCATTACCAAGAACTCGAAGGCTCCGTACCTAGTTACACACGGAGTTTTGGGTTCGTCTCCTTCTGCAATTCTTACTTGATAATAACCTGATCGCAGATCAAACTTGGTGAAGTACTTGGCTTTATATAATTGATCAAAAAGGTCAGTGATGAGCGGAATGGGATACTTGTTGCGCACTGTGACTTTGTTGAGTGCCCGATAATCTATGCACATTCGCAGACTTCCATTCTTCTTCTTTTGAAACAACACTGGTGCTCCAAAAGGTGCTTTAGCGGGTCTGATGAATCCGGCCTCAAGTAGTTCATCTAATTGTTTTCTTAGTTCTGCTAGTTCTGGCGGAGCCATTCTATATGGGGCTTTTGCAGGAGGTTTAGATCCGGGATTCAGTTCGATTTGATGGTCGATGTCCCTTCTTGGGGGTAGCGTCTTTGGTAAACAATCAGGCGTGATACTCCTGAACTCTTCTAGGACTTTTGAGATTTCAGGATGTATTACTTCCTCCTTTTTTGTGTTTACCTCCAATGGAACGACCATGTAAGTTAGATCATCATGTTTTAGCCCTTTCTTGAATTGCATAGCAGAGAGCATCTTTGTGTTGGTGACATTTGGTTGTTTAAGAATTGCAGGAACAACGGTTGGATTGTTACTGGTGATTATTAAACATTTCGCTGAGGGCATTGGGATGACTTTATGTTCCATCAAGAACTTCATCCCCAAGATAGCATCAAAGTCATCCAATTGTGCTACTACAAAGTCAATGGGTCCTGTCCATGAGCTGAGTTTCAACTAGGCTCTCCTTACAATCCCGAGTACCGGCATCGCTTTTCCATTAACTGTTTTCATCTTCCCATCATTTTTCTCTAGCTTCAAACCGAGACGGCGAGCTTCTTTTTCTGTGATGAAGTTGTGAGTGGCTCTCGAGTCTATCATAGTACTTTTAGTGGGTCTGCCATTGATGAAAGATTCCACGTACATGAGACCTTTATCTGGGATTTTCTTCAATTCTTCCATATGTTGTTGTACAGCTGACAAGAAAGTCATAGTCCCAACTTCAGCAATCTCAGTGGATTCTTCTTCAACAACTTCCTTAACTGAGTTGTCGTCGTGAATCGAAGCTTGTAATGCAGTTAAGGCAGACCTATGCGGACATTCTGCTACTCGCACAGAAAACACGACATAGGCCTATTTGGTTGTCGTTGGTTATTAGCATTTTTTGGTGCTTCGTAACCTTCTCTTGGGACAAATGGTTTCTTTTCACCAGTTCCTGTGTTCGGTTTCTGAGACTTGGTGGTGTTTGAACTACTGGGAGCAGTCTTCTTTGGCCCAAGGTTCTCGGAGCTATAATCGAACAACCGCTCTGCTGCGGCAAGTGCACTTGAAAGGCTTTGCACTCTTTGTTCATACAATTTTGTTCTGGCCCACGGTTTAAGACCCTCAATGAAAGTGAAAATCTTGTCTTTTTCTGACATATCCCTTATATTCAGCATGAGTCCCGAAAACTGCTTGACATACTCACGAATGCTTGCAGTCTGCTTTAGTTCTCGGAGTAGTCTACGAGCATTGAACTCAACATTTTCTGGAAAGAATTGATCATTTAGTTGCCTTTTCAGTTCTTCCCAAGTATCAATCACACATTCGCCAAGACTGATATCATGATATTTGGATCTCCACCAAAGTTTTGCATCACCAGTAAGATGCATTGTGGCCAAGGTCACTTTCGAATCATCATCCGTTTTAGTGGCCTTGAAATACTGTTCCATGTCGAAGATGAAATTTTCTATTTCTTTTGCATCCCAGGCTCCCCCAAAGGGTTTTGGCTCAGGGATCTTCACTCGACTAAATTTAGCAGCAGTAGTAGCCTGGGTCTGACTCCCCTTGGCTCTCATAGTCAGGTTCAGCTTAATGTTGATCTCGGCAATCTCAGCCCTGAGAGAATCAAACATTGCTTTGAAGTCTTCGGTCACTTGAGACACAGTTTCAGACAATCGGGTATGAGCTAGATCGATCTCATCGACGCGCTCCAGGACCCCGATTATTGTACCTGTGGAACTTTCTCCAGTGTCGACTCCCTTTCCCTTTTCTTGTCGGGATTCGAGAGTCTCCACCCGATTCAGCAGCTCTGGAATCGGTATGGCGTCTATCCTATTGTGAATAGCCGCAATCTCAGTAGGAAATTCAGACATTTCCTTCATTCGTTCTTCTATGAATCGAATGTTATCTGGTATGTCTTGCAGATACCGTATTTCTTCTTCCAACTCGACGAGGCGCTCGAGTTGATCTGATGGTGCACTTGGCCTTTCCATCGCACTCTTCTTCGGCATGATTTCTCACGATTTTTTAGCCAACCAGGCTCTGATACCAACTGTCACGGTCCTACTTTCAAGGGACGTGTCGAGACCGTGCGGCACCCAATATTGCACTTGTACTGAGTCAGCCAACGAGCGTGCCAACGGCACCGAGTGCCCACTTCGTTAGAGCGAGCTTGTGTCTAACGAGTAAGCAACGAGCGAGCGAGATTATCCGAAAAGAGCGTCATTGAGTATAGTATGCTTGAGAGTGTGTGTAAAAAGCTTGTTCATTAATGGGGCAGCAAATTACATCGGTGGGTAGGGGGGTCTACGTGCAGTCATGCCTCTTCCCCTAAAGAGCAATCCGGACCATCTCCACTATAGCAGGAGTAGACATGTTATGTGGGCGAGGAGTCACTTGCCAAAATTGGAAAGAAAAAGAGTACAACAGAATTACTTAAAAAGGAAATAAATCTACCTAGCAGCATGGGCGGCTATAGGCAACATGCCTTGGACAAGCCCGGACCTTGACACTGGGCGCGCCCAGAAGGTGGCCTTCGCAATCGATCGTGACCGAGGCGCGATCGATCGCGGTTTGGATAAATTTTTGTCTGGAAACCCGAGCTGGCCAGATCGATCGGCCTTGGGCGCGATCGATCGTGGTTATGATTAGTTTTAGCCGGGCTACCCGAGCTGGCCCGATCGATCGGGCTCCGAGGCGCGATCGATCGTGATCGACTTGCACATTTTTTTTTTATTTTTCGACTTTTAAAAATCCGGTTGACTTGACCCCTCACAATACTTCTAACACGTATTTTACGGACGACTCTCACGTATTTTTAAAAGATTCTAAGGGCCCAAAAACCGAGTCAGCATTTTCCGAGGAAAGGGTTTTTACATCGTTCCAACGATTGAAAGTTGATGAACTTTATGCTTAACACGTTTAGGTCAAGGTTAGATTCTAAATTGGGTCGTTTGAGGTTGTTAATCGTCTAAGTCCATATTATTTTAGAGTATAGAGCAAAAGAAAAATTTTACGTGAAATTCTGTGGGTTTAAAGTTAAGATTACATTATGGCTAGTCCGTGGCGGCCCTGACCGGGTTGGGATCGTCACATTATTGAACCCGGTTTGAGATAGGCGCTGGTTTAACATCAACGATGATCGTTCTTTTACACCTTAAATTGAATTCTCTCTAAAAAACGGTCTCATCTTCTAGTCTGAAGTCAAACAGACAAGTCTAGGGCTGTCCAACTTTTAACTGGAGATTGACCTAATTCTGAATGAAGGGCCAGTCTTCGATTTTTATTCAATAAGTCGACCATTACATAGTTAGTGACTGGATCCTAATATACTTATATACTTGCATTGACGTATTGGGGAAGTTGTAAAATGGGTTTGCATTGACATACATCTCCGCGGTCGCGGCTTAGTTTAGAAATTTAAAATTATTTTGGATTAGTTTATGGGCCTGTCAATGGTAAGTCCAATGGCTAACACCGTAGTCAAAGGTACGCAAACTAGATTTTACACCATCATTTTTATTCATCCGAGACAAGGTTGTAAGTGATCATAGTCTAGGTCAAAACCCATTGGATCATGTCTTTCTTTGCCCGCCTACATGAGCGTCAAAAACAAGTTATGTTTACTAGGGGTGGGAATTGGTTCGATTCGAATAGAATAATTGAACAGAATCTAACAATTTGATTTGGTTTGGTTTGGTGAAAGGAAAAAATCGACTTTATAACCGAACTGATTAGAACTGATCTTCGGTTCGGTTAACGGTTTAATAAAGACAAACCGACTAAAACCGAACTGAACCGAAATTAACCTAACTACACGGTTTCTTTGTATAAAGAATAAACCAAACCCATTCTGCATAAGACCAAACCCAATCTTAATGACAGAAATTGGGAATTCTGTAATTTGATTCGACGAGCGAAGTGCGACTGCGACGAGCAAGGTGCGACTGGAGACTGCGATCGAGCGACTGTAAGGGCTGTTGAAATTTGTTGCATTCAGCTACGCGTTGGTAGAGTCTGTTGTGGTTTGCTGAGTCGGAGCAAGTTCATTTTTTAAGTAACACTAACTATCAACTCAGGACTATTTGTTTTGTTCTGTCATCTTCGTTGTTCGCAAATCGCAATCGCAATCGCAATCGCAATCGCAATCGCACTTCGCAGACTCGCCGTCTCTCGTCCTCGCCTGCTGTTGCCTCGCCGTCTCTCGCCCTCGCTTGCTGTTGCCTCTCTGTCTCTCGCCTGCTGTTGCCTCGCCGTCGCTCGCCATAATCTGTGTTTTTCCAGAATGTTGTGGTGAGTAGAAAAATTTGGGGTTTGTTTTTTCGGTTATGAGGATGAAATCCAACTATTTATGTATGAAAAACGTACCTATTTTGACGTTTATTAACAATATGCTCCATTCCCTCTCAGATCTAGTGGTTTTCTTCCATTTACAGGGATGGTTTTTTGGTTCTGCTTAAATGGGGGTTTGCTTAAGCACCAGCATTAAAGCTGAAAGCCCATAAAATACAGGTACTCGTAGCTGCAAACTTCATTTCCATGGCGATTTTTTTATTCAAAAAGGTCATCCTCTCTCTCTCTCCCCTCTGCACCACAGTTTTCCTTCAGATTTGGGTTATTTCTTACCAGATGGCTTTCTTGCTAAATTTGTTCTAAAAACTTGTCTTTTCAGTTGTGGAAGATACTGATTGTTGAGACCATAAGTTGTACTACTTATGAAATTTTCTTTTCCTTTTGAAAAAAAAAACAAACAAACGGGAGACCAGAATTCTGGTCCGGTTCCGGAAAATTTTTTTTGACTTATTGGTCCAAATATTTGAAAATTGAATTTTAGTGGTTCGATCTTAATCTCTCCAAAAACCGGACCGACCCGGACCACGATCACCTAAATGGCTTCCTTCCCTCGCTTTTCCTTTTATTTCCCCCTCTCTCTCTACACCCGATCGGAGAAGAACGAATAATCCAACTGATTTTGAATTTCAGGCGGAGAACGAAGAATGATGGAGATTCCAGCTACCGCTTCAACATCTTGTCCTTCGTCTCCTCGCTGGAATCTCGAAAGGCCTTTCCTCACTGGTCGTTTTCATCAGGTTTTTCTCACTCTCTCTCTCTCTCTCTCTCTCTGTTTCTTCTTTATCTTCTCTTCGATCAATTAGACTACCATAATGTTTTGGAGACTCCAGTTTTTTTTTCCGCTCGTTTTTTAAATTTTTGTGAAATGTGTACTTGCTGAAGCGCTTTGTTCCATTGCAAGTAGCAGAGCATTTTATTTCTTTCAATTCGTGCCTTGTTCATTTTATCTTCGACTAATTAGACTATGGCTGCTCAATGTGTTGGAGGTTTCAGTTCTTTTCTTCAATTTGTGTTTTAGTGTTTGGTGAAATTTCAGTTCCTTCACTTTGTTTTTTTAATTGTGGGCAAAATGTGTTCAAGCTGAAAACTTTTGTTCCATTGCAACAGATTTCCCAGTTTGAATTTGTCGAAGTAGTAGAACTTTTGCTTATTGAACTTTTGTTTTTCCATTTCTAATGCTTCCTAACTCAGTGTCCTTGGTACTTTTTAGGAAACAAAGGCTTCTCGTTTAGGCGAAGGAAAAGGGTATGCCAATGATGCCTTCAGGTATGGCTGTTTCATGATTTTGTGATTGGGTGTATATTTCACGTCAGAGATCTTATAATCAACAATTAATTCTTAGGATCTAAGACTTTATCTCCTTCATGTTTTCGTGTATGTAAGCAACATGAGATTGGATAACGCCATAGGCTGTTATGACACTGCTGTTCAGGTATGATCCTTACATCTAAGCATTCGAAAGGTTCAGTTGAAATCTTCACTTTGAATTTGTAAAATAGATAAAGAAAAAGATGAATTTATGCTACTCTATTAAATTGATCGAGAAAAAAAGTGTTATCTAAATTACATCTAACTTTCTAAACGTTTCTATGGCTGGAACTAGTCCTGACTCCGTCTATGAATTTAACTTGGTTGACAGTACTGCCTGTTAGGCAGGTTTGTTTTTAACTATATGTTTGTTTAAAATGTCTCTTAGGTCCCTAGATAGATTTTTTTGACTTGAAAAGTGCCAATTGATTTGAGTTCCGATGTGGTCGCTAGTTTTTGTGATGTGCTCAAGATTACCTGTGCAAAAGATTGTTTGTACTAGTAGTCATATGTATCATAGAAATCCTTTTTTTTTTGCCCTTTGTATGCAGGAACTTATTGTGATAGATGATCTCCTTTCTGTATTGGTTGGCATTGAAGGACGCTATATTTCAATCAAGCGAGTTCGTGGAAAAGATGGCGAGGTTACTTGCCAGATTGATTCTTCTATGGATTTAGCGCTTCAGGTATGTTGTGAAGGATAAAGAAAATCTTTCTCAGTTTAATCCTTTTATTTCTAAGTTTATGGTTGAACTATTATTGACTGTTAAAGTAGTAGTATTATGATTTGTGCTGGGTTTCTTCATGTTCACGTCTACGTTTAAGGATTTTTTACTAACCCATCATGGGTCATTTATGTCTGCTATCTGATTTGAATATTTGCCTTATATTACTCTCCAAACTAATCAACGCAGGAACTAGTGAAAAGAATATTTCCTTTATGTGAGAGCTTTATCTTGATTAATCAGTTCGTGGAAAGAAGGTCTCAGTTCAAAGATGGCTTAGTTAATCACGCCTTTGCGGCGGCATTGAGAGCACTACTTTTAGTAAGTCCGTTTATCATCTTCCTATATGATTGCATCGTGCTGTCATTTTTTTGTTGTTGAAAATGAAGACCTAAATAGTTACATATTTTTACTTTTTCAAACTCTGTTTATTTTCAGGAAAAAGAAGGCAGCCTTTGTCTAGAAATAAAAACTTGTATTAAGCAAAATATGTAGTGTTGCAATAAAGAACCTTATGTTATCCTATGAGGGTAGTTATATTATCATCTGTAAAACTGAAAGTGTCAACATGTCATTCTTCTAAAATTTCATGGAGTTTTATTTTCCATCAAAAATGGAAATGCACTCATATTGACCATTTTCATGAGACGATCACTTCCATCCACAGCACCTTAGGGATTCTTTCATGTCTTGGTAATTCTGTAGGCATGCATAATGTTCAAAAGTCCCTAAATGACAATTTGTGATGCTTTTTGGTATTTTATCGTCTGAATTTCAGGAAATAATGTCTATTTATCCTCTAATTATTGTTTAACTTTCTTCTTCTTTGCCCGACCTACACGCTATGTTGAGATTAAACTACTGCTTTCAGGAGTCATCTCTTGCATTCATTAGTTGTTTGTTAGATTTTTTCCAGCAGGGGCTCTTTCCTTTGTTATCTTGTACATTCTCTTCCTAAATACAATTCATTTCTTATTTAAAAAAGAAGTCATCTCTTGCATTAATAAGAAATAGTTGTATTTAAAATTTGGGAAGGGTCTTCCTGTATCTCCTTTTATTGAAACAAGTTTTTCTTTTTCTAGTTAGTGCAGATTTTACAAGTTTTTATTTAATTTATGGATGTGCAGATATATAATTTTTGATGATTGGTTTTATTGAATGTCATTGTAGCTATTGAATTCTTTTATTATCAAGTAAAATTTTGAAATGAACATAACGAAGCTTGAGATTGTTGGAATTTTAGTTGATTTACGAAATATAGATCACTTTCACTTGAATTTCTGCTTTTCCTGTAAAGGTTCTTAGTTATGTTAATATATTCCTGTTAACTTGCCACCATCTTCTATGGTTTTTGACCATAGGATTACCAAGCTATGGTTGCCCAGCTTGAGCACCAGTTCCGACTTGGAAGACTATCCATACAAGGATTGTGGTTTTACTGTCAGGTTTGAGCTTCTCTAGATCTATGAAATCATTTCTATGTGCCATCAGTTATAACAATTTTTTTTGCCAATTCATCATTGCAGCCCATGATGGGGTCAATGCAAGCATTGTCTGCTGTAATACAAAAGGCTTTGGGTAATAATTATGCAGGTTCTGCAGTTCTTAATCTGTTGCTTGGCCAGGTGATTACTTATATCCAAGAACTTATCATCTTTTAATGTGGCTTCCATGGGCAGAAGATTTAAATGTTTCCAAGTTTCATTTATGTAGAATCACTCTTTCATTTCCGGTTATTATTATTTTTCCCAGGCTAAGGCTATGGCTGGTGATGGCTCCATAAGGTCTTTGCTCGAAAAAATGATAGAATGTTCAAGCAATGCTTATCTAACCATCCTAGAAAGGTACATTTTGCTAATCTTGTGTTATAAAAGGTAATAATGTATTGTATTAAGAGTATTTTAGGAAATATGCCTTTGTAGTTTTTAGTTTGAATTATAGATTAAATATAGGATGGGGAGTAAAAGAAAGAAGACGGTTGAATTATCCAAGGATTTTGATTTGGAATGAGGAGGATTGCAGAACCTCGAACAGGGAGGGATAGCAGACCCACAAATTTATGCTAAAGTATTGTATTTTACGCGTTTATAAATATATGAGCGTGTTGGTGTGTACTGTTATTGTGAATTTGATATTTATTGTATCAATTCCTATCATCCTGATGCTGTTAAGAATTAAGACTTTTTATTTTATTTGATTATTTTTAAACTTCTATCTTACTGACATTATGAAATTCAAGTAAAAGATGTGGAAATCAAAACGATTTTACAACATTATTAATTATCTCATATACTTAATTGTGTTGCCTTGTCGCTGCAAAAAAAGATAAACTAAATAGGGAAAACAATTCGCTTTCTGTAAAAGAACAAACACATACAAGTTAAGTGACGAATATCTTTCAGAATTGTTTGTGATAAAAATTGTCTTTTCAATCTATCCTAAAATTAGGGGAGCATATTGATATGTAGGTTCCTTTGATTGTTAAAACTTATAGTCGGAGTAAGAAGAGAGAAGAATAAAGAGAAATAGGCACTTAGTATGACTTGAATAATTCTAGTTGTAGCAGTTATTATCGTTAATAATTGTCTAAGGAAAGTTTAAAAAAAGGGGAGTTAGTTGTAAGGGGTGTGAAAAATATGTGGGAAAGAAAAAGTTTGTGGAATAGTTTCTTGTGAATGTTATCTTTTGTAGTCTTTGTGAATAAAAGTAGAAGCAATTTTTTCTCATTTGAATTATTGTAGATTTTGGGAGTTATTGTATATATCTTTTTACTTAGTGATCTTCTTTCTATTCATCATTTTTCATTTTCTCACTTTTCAATCATACTCGTGATTTTTTTGAGCAACTCACATTTAGTTTCTATTTTTGCTATTGAATTTGTTTAATAAATTTGGTAGTAGAGTTTTGAAGTTCATCTACCACTCTCCTTCACCATATGTGACATTGTTATTTTCTCACTAAAATTTCAGGTGGGTCCATGAAGGAGTTATTGATGATCCTTATGGTGAATTTTTCATTGCGGAAAACAAATCTATCCAAAAAGTATGATATTTACACACGGTGAACTTTAATATGCAGAGAATTTCTTTTGGTCGGATGGTTAATATATTTGTATTTCAGGCAAAATGCAATTTAGATTATGATCTTGTAGACACTTCAATTTTTTTTTTTTTTCCAAACACTATAGACATTGATATTTTGTGATCAACAAGTATGCCACTACCGTTATTTAATATGTTAAATCTATAAATTTATTTTTATTTTAATTCTAATTCAAATTAATCTCATGTGTTATATTTTTCAAAAACAATGATTTCTCGATTGTCTATTTCGCACATTTGCTACAATTCTTCTAGATTCAATTAGAGAGTGGAACACATGATTTTCTGTTGGGTCTAGAAGTGAGTTAGAATTAGAAAGAAAGTCAGACATATACATTCCGTGTGAATGGATTGAAGAGATTAAATAATGACAATGGTATGTTTTCTAATATCCAAAATGTTGATGTCTGTTTTATTAAAAAAAAAAGTTTAAGATATCCTTTGTAAATGATTCATAAGTTTAGGGTCCAAATTGCATTTTACTTTTGTATTTTCATCAAATATTTTGCACTCTTGCTATATCTCTCTCAATAAAGTGTAGTAACCTTTTGTTTTTTTGGTTGATTTTGGGCACTTTAGTGGATTCCTTATCCACGTACCTTTTCTTTTAATACAAACTTCTGAGTTTTACAAGAAAAAATACCTTTTTTCCAGGAGAGCCTGTATCAGGATTACGATGCAAAGTATTGGAAACAACGGTACAGTCTCAAGGATGGCATTCCTAGCTTTCTGTCAACTACTGCTGAAACTATTTTGACAACCGGAAAATATTTAAATGTCATGAGAGAGTGTGGCCACAATGTTCAGGTTTTTTATTTCATTTATTTTCTATTTACTGTGCCTTTTAGATATTAAAATAACAACAATAAATAATAGAAGAATACTTGTCATCTATGTCATTTTGAATGTGCCCATATTAAAAATGTGTGTGCAGGTCCCTGTATCAGAAAATTCAAAATTAATGAGCTTCGGCTCAAATCATCAATATCTGGAGTGCATTAAAGCTGCTTATGATTTTGCTAGCAGTGAGCTTCTAAAACTCATCAAAGAAAAGGTTGATTATCATGCCTAGAAGTTTCCCTTGTTGCATTTAGTTTATCTTATCATGCTTGAAATGTTGCGATGCATGTAATTACATGAAAATAGTGGTAATTCTTCTGGTGGCTTACCATTTATTATCCTTTTAGTGTGATCTAATGGGGAAGTTGCGGTCGATAAAGCATTATCTTCTACTTGATCAGGTACCTGTGTATTTCCATCCTTTAATTTTTTTTTTTCGATGCTTTTTCCATGGATCTGAGAATTAAAATAGTTTTTCTGTTTTTTTTATAGAGAACAGAGAAAATATAAATAACTAGATTAAGATTCATACTAAAGGACTTTTGCTGTGAGAAATCCAACAAAAAAAAAATGGTGACCGAAACTCTGAGGTTAATAATCCAGCTTGGTGCACATATTTAGGTTCAAACACCCATACTAAGAAGATTTAAATATAAAAAACCAACCATTTAATAACCGCGTATTGATGTGGAATGGAGAGGACATGAAATATTTCATTACAGAGATTGAACAAGGCTAAAAAGAGGAATCTATACCAAATACTTCTCTGAAATGGAAACAAGTCCTGCAATCTCTGTAATTCCAAATTTCTAGCATTGCTACATTTACAATTGCATCTCGTTTTTTTTGAAAAACTGTGTTGGATCAATATTGACTCTGATAGACAAAAGCTAGTTGTTGAGAACAATATACGAAATGGGAATTTTGGTTATGTTTAGCTGAATTGGCATTATTACTTGTCCAAAGTTTGTTATTTTGTAGTGGAGTGTGTTAGCAAAATGGGGGTTAGAGAGAGTTATAGAAGGAAGAGAACGTTGCAAGGAGGGGGGTATGATTAATGATATTTCTAGAGAATAGTATTCAGCATTAGGAATGGGAGTCCTCGATCTTGAGGGTGTTTTCCTGAGCTTGTGGAGTAAGGTTTTCCAATACAAGCATGACTGTTTGTTCTTGTGATTAAATAGAGATTCTTGTTCAATTTCTACTATCGTGTTATTTTTTGAAATGGGTTCATATGTCTATGATAGGGATTGCCACATCGTTGATAGTCTCACAAAGAAAACTAAATTAAACACAAGTGCATTCAACACAGTTTATTCATAAAACAAAAATTACCCAAAGCAAGCATAAATTCGAGAGTATGCTCTTTCTACTCATACCAAACTAGAAATTCTCAAAAAATAACCGTAAAAATTTCTTTCATTTCGTCCACAATTTATTCTTTAATTCAAACTAGAATCTATTAATAACATATTATTTTAATTAGCATTAATACAATATATTATTTTTCTCTAAGAAAGTAATTTTGGGTCTTTCCTTCCTAACAGTATATCACTGAACTATCCTAAATTCATTTTGTAGTGGAACATCAAATGTGATATCATCTTTAGTACCTTCATTTTTCAATTTTAAGCTACCTGGTGGAGATAAATGTAGAAAAACTAATAAATAAATATTTTAGAGGGATCTAAATGGAAGCAGTTGTGTTTGAATAAAGGTGAAGGGATCTCATCATTGTTTTTTTTTTTTAAGGTCTCTTTGGTTCGTTTCCATAGGTTGAATTCCTAATCCTCCACTATTGCGTAATTTTATTCAATATACTTGTTTCTTATATAAAAAAAAAAAAAAGATGAAGTCTCTTTGGCTTTGTTGATTATAATTATTTCTCCTATATTGTCAGCAAGGGTACACATTCTATCAAGCATTACTTGACTGGCACCACAAAAAATTATAATGTGACTCGATCACTGTGGATAAAAAATTGATGCAGGACATATAAATTAGTTAGAGAAGGCAAGAACAAGAATTGTTTGTTCGGAGTCATCCATGCTTCTAGATTTGTGCAAGATACTACATAACAACTTTTGACTACTGTTATGGCTGTTATGGCTGTTTTGTCCTGTTATAGTCATTTCGAAGTTCATCTCTCTAACTACTGCTTTGCTGTTATGGATGTTTTTTTGTAAATTACCATGTTACACAACTTCAGGGTGATTTCTTGGTTCATTTTATGGATATTGCTCGAGAAGAACTAACAAAGAAGCTCGATGAGATTTCAGAGGAGAAGTTACAGGTTTGGTATTAACTTCTTTCCTGTGTCTTTGTGAGTAGGTTTTATTGCTGTCATTTCTTTGACGCTATCATAAATTGTTTTTGTATAAGATATCTCTTAAGTATATGATGACAAGATTTAAAGATGAGCATTGTTGTTTGATTAGTCTTTACTAGACCTTGCTCTGCGAAGCACAGCAGCTGCTGCAGATCCTTGTCACGAGGATTTAACATGCTGTGTGGTAAGAAATTACTCCTCGCTGCATTAAATGGCTATGATAGGAATGAAAATGCGTAATTTTGGGTTTCATCAATTTTGACTTTCAGGAAAGATTGTCTCTGCCTAAAAGCTTACGTAGACTCAAGGTTCCAATTGATAACAGGATGAATCTTGATAATGGTGATCTAGAGGAACCATTAAACATCAATGGGCTGGAAACCTTTTCTTTAAGTTATAAGGTACTGTCAACTTGTTAAACAGGACTGTGTTTTGTTTTATCTCCACTGTTTTTAAATGACCTGGAAATATGGATACCCCTTGAAGTGATATAGGAGTGAAACTGAATGAAGTTTTGTATTTCTATGATTTTTCCTTGCTATATTTTTTTATGAACTTATGTTACCTCCTGATTCTATTATAATTATTGTATAAGAATCTATGTTACTGTACAGAAATGTACTAAATGACCAATGTCGTAGTGTCTATATTTGTGCAATGATAGAACATTATATTTCAAAATTCAGTTCATACATCAATTTAGAGGCTTCATTTTTGGTATATCAAAGTTTTAGCTTTGATAAAAATACAAATTCATTTACTTTCTTGTGTTCAAATATTTGTGCAGGTTAGATGGCCATTATCTATTGTTATATCAAGAAAAGCACTAGCAAAATACCAGATAATTTTCCGCTTTCTTTTCCACTGTAAACATGTGGAAAGGCAGCTTTGTGGGGCATGGCAAGTTCATCAAGTAAGAATAAGATGGTTTAATGAATGCAGTCATGTAACCCCGCTCTTTTAAAATCTATTAATTTTTTCCACTGTATATACAGGGAGTTCGTTCTCTTAAAATGCGCGGTACTTCCATCCCAAGATCATCCCTACTTTGCCGTAGTATGCTTAAGTTTATCAATAGCCTTTTACACTATCTGACATTTGAGGCAGGTTCTTACTTTGAAATAGCTCGAGCCTGTCTATACCCTTATTGCATGTTTTGCTTGCTTGTCTTTTTTTCATTAGTCATTTCTAGTTGGATCATATTATCTCAGATAAGTTCATGTACCCTGTAATCTCCCCCATCTACCGTGCTTGGATGCCCTTTTGCCTTTCAACTCTATATTATTAAAATATCAAGGGCGAACCTTCTTTTGTGTTTTAGGTTATCGAACCAAACTGGCATGCAATGCATAACAGACTCCAGACTGCAAAAAGCATAGACGAGGTCTGTTTTCTTTGTCAGCCTGTTTTAGTGGATTTTGGCTATATGTAATTGGGAGGGGGCGGTTGTTTTTGTATGTTGGTTTAGTATATATCTTATGAAACCCATTTTTAACAGGTTATCCAACATCACGATTTCTTCCTTGATAAGTGTCTGAGAGAATGTTTGCTTCTTTTGCCAGAATTGCTTAAGGTTAGTTCTGAATGTATTTACTTTGAATTGAATTTTCTTACAGTTATTTATATTAGTTTGCATGTAGGAGCGCATGTCTTTATATATGTACTTTAGGAGATCTATAAATGTGAAAAATGTTTTGGATTTTCTTCAATTTGTTAGGCTGTAGGTAATTCTGGTATTTTTTTTCTAATTTTAATTCAGAAACATTCTGGTCGAATAAAGTAATCAAGTCTATCCCATGAACTTCAATGAAAATAGAATAGACCTAGGCAATGCACTGTTCTGCCTCCTTCCTCCTCAATGATAGAAATTAGAACAACTACCCCCTCTTTTTTTCTTTCCTTTTCCTGTTTCTTGTCCAGCTTGTTAAAGAGCTTGATCTTTGAAAAAAAAGGACGCTGGTTTTCTCTATTTTATTAACGAGTTTCCTAAATACAGAAGGTGGAGAGGTTGAAGGTATTGTGTTTGCAATATGCAGCAGCAACTCAGTGGCTAATCGTGTCATCAATTGATCTACCAAAGCGCGAAGAGATATCTGATGACCCCATTGGCTCTGACAAAATCAAACAAAGGACTTTAAGAAGTCCATCCCAATCCCTAAAATTAACCAACACGGACGTCTCGGCGACTGAATCTATTCTGTAAGTTTGTGAAATGTGGTTAAATACACAAAGTTTGATGATAGATCTCAAAGGATTCTCTAGGAAAATAAGCATATAATTCTATATATTTCAGGATATACCTTTTTTCTTATTTATTCCAAGGATAAACACTAGATGATGTTTCTTACTGGTCCATTAGATCATGTTTCTTACCGATCCATTAGGATAACACGACGAACTTGCGATAATTTAATGTTTTTCATACCTCGTTGAACTGCAGAAAATTCGAGAGGGAATTCAATTGGGAACTTCAGAGTCTCCGGCCAATTCTTAGTAAAAACTCGCAGGCAGAACCTTATTTAACTCATCTCGGACAGTGGATTCTCGGGATAGAGACGACCGGTAAGTTTTGAAGCCTTGACCTTTTTGTGATTTGTAATTAATATGCTTGTGTAGGGTGTTGTGAGAGTCAATCAGTCAAGCTTTACGCATTAAGAGCTTTGTTTGTGTGCTTTCTGATTTTGCTGTACTTCCATAAGACTTCTCATCATCTTTAATGCCTAATTCCGAGATTACTTTTGCGTTTCTTTTTCATATATTATGGTTTCAATTATTTCTTAATAAATACTTATCATTATTTAGTTAATTTAGTCTAAACATTACTCGATAGTTAAGGTTACATGTTCACTACAAATCTTAAATATTTTTAAAATTATGAAAATAAATGTTGAAAATTAAGCATATTTATTTATTAATATCAACAAATATATTAATTTTTGTGAAATAAACATTGAACTCTTGGTTTTCAGGTTTTGTGAGAGTATGCTAATATAATTTATTATGTTAAGAAATTGAGACTTGATTAAATTATGTTAAGAAATTGAGAATCATAATATTGTTGCTCTGGGTTCTAGTTTTATTATTTTAAAGGGAAATGTTAATTTCAGACTTTAATGTATGAGGTCATTGGTCATTTGATTCCTAATATTTTTTTTTACTCAATCAGACCCTATCGTATATACCATTTGCAATTCAAACTCTCTCGTTAAATTTTGCACGTGTTTTGCATGTGTCTTGTGAAAACCCCATGTGTCTTGTGAAAACCCCCAAATATCCTTATTTTCCTTTCTCTCTTGGATCTTACCACTTCCTCTCTTATGTAGAAAGATTTTCGGTTCAAATTGGGATTGTGATTGGAAGTTCCGATTTTCGGTTCAAATTGGGATTGTGATCGGAAGTTCCGAACCAATTCTCCATTTGTAAAATTTGGATAGAGTTGATCGGAGGAGCTGAATATGAGTTAACTAAAAGAGGTGAAATTGACGAATAGCCATAGACGAGCAAGAGAGAATACTCAAATGGCTTTTAACTGCAGAGTTAGTCAACTTTCCCTTCTTGCTTCCTTCCATCATGCCCCATCAGTTTCAATCCACACTCAAAATTTTGCACTTTTTCTAAATTCACACAACAAAAAAATAGTAAAAGATCTCGTTCACACGTCGGAATCGATTGATCTTTTTCCGATCTCCAAAGCCGATCAAAAGTCGGTGTTGGTCGTATAAGCACACATCTCCCTCAAAATCAATAAAAATTGACGAGGCGACTTCTGTTCGTTCTTTCCCTGATCAATTCACGTGGGAAAATTTCAAAGTGGGTGATGAACACTATTTGAGGGAGGGGTCCACTTCTTCCTCCATTTCTGCGTTGATTCAACGTATAATCATTTTCTGAATTTTCTTCAGTGCTACTCAGATGGATTCCATTTTTTCATTGATCTCATCAATTTCTGCTTAAATTGTTTGTAAATCGAACTATCACTATCCCCTCTCTCTCTTTGTTCTTTTTCAGAAAAGCAGAGACGCAAGTGGAAAGATGACGAGGAACCATAATTACTCGGTTTTGTTGACTTTCCACTACGCTTGCATCCACTGTCTCCTTGGAATGTTCATATGTTCTTCTCTTTAACGTTGGAAAGTGTCGTACAGAGAATCAGAGAACATTATTGAACATTTCTTCTTCTCTCTGAGATGACTGAATTTACGGGTAGAAAAAATCGAACAAAAGACCAACGCCATGAAAGCTGTCAACTTCAGATGAAAAGAGAGAGCTTTTTAAGGAGTCGCGTCTTCTCAGAAAGCTGTGAGACTGAATTTACAGGTAGAACAAATTGAACATTAAGACAGACGCCATGAAAGCTGCCCATTTCAGATACAGAAGAGTTTTTTTTAAGAAGACCCGTCTTCCATGTTCACATATTTCTCTCTTCTTCTCTCCTCATCTTCCTCTCGTTCTCAACCGGCCAAAGCGAAGAGAGAGATGTGAGAAGAGAGGAAGAGGGAAGATCCAAGAGGGGAGGAGAAAGAAAGTATCTAGTGATTTTAACAGAGCACGTACAAAATTTAACGAAAAATTTAATTAGAGGGGTTAAATTATAAACGGTGTATACGATAGCCGATAGGGTCTGATTGAGTAAAAAAAAAATGTTAAGGACTAAATGACCAATGACTCCATACGTTAGGGTCTAAAATGAACATTTTTCTATTTTAAAATTACAGTATTGTATGATTTATCCATGCATGTAAAACCCACTCAAGGGACAAGCTGAACTGAAAAAAAAAATAAAATAAAATAATCACAAGACCGACAAGAGATGCTTAATTTAAGTTGTTTTTGAAGCAATTTAAATTGTTTGACTCAATTTTGAAAAGTAAATTAATTTATTCGCGTAAAATATAAGGAAAAAATACATTGCTTACTCAACCTGTAGACGTGATCTTAATGTTTTGAAATGATCAAGAAAGTATCATCTCTCTTTTTTGTATAGTTTAAATTTTATTGTTATAATAATAATGTCAAGTTTATAACCATAATTAAGCGTATTTATATAAAAACAATGAGATTAATCCTTATCAACCGGCTTAAAATGAACTATTTTCAAAAAGAAAATATGCAAGAAATGAATATAAAAAATACATTTTTACAATTTTTAAAAATGATATAATCTAATTATTTATTGAATAATAAAAGAAAGGAAGACTTTCTCTCTCCAGAGTCCACCGAGATATGGGGTTGGGCTTTATGTGAAGTCGTCCTCTTCTTCCTTCTATTCCAGTTATTTAAGGGTGAAGTTTTCTCTCTGGTTCGCTGACTGATCTGTGACGAAAACGCGAGAAGCTAGGTATCAATTCCGGGAGATCTCCTTTGTCTCCGGCGCGTTTCGGGTAACTCAACTCCTTCTTTCGGTTCTTCTTATTCGGAGTTTTTACGATTCAGTTGAATTAAATCTGATTTATATTGTGTTGCTTCGCAATCCAAACTACCCAGAGCAACGATTACCTGTTCTTTAGGGTTTTCTTTTGTCATCGTTATTTTTGTGCATTCGATTTACCAATTGGCTGTTTTCCTTTACAAATTTAGTAGAAACTACAAATTATCTGCATATTTTCTACTTTCGATGCCTTTATTTACGGTAATTTTTTGGGTTTATATCAATTCCAGAAAATTAATCACGTCCGGTGGAGTTTAACCTTACGTGTCTTCTCTTAATATCACCCGAACATTTAAGTCTAATACTATGAAAATTATCAACAGTTCTAAAAATTCAATTTATTAACTTGAGAGCAGTTTAAGCATATATCTCATATCTTAATAGAGTCGTTGTTTTCATCCCCCACAAAAACTAGACCTGCTTCGCTTAAACTATTGCAGAAGATCGATTTACTTATTAATTTATTTTTCTCACTTTTAGTTATTATGAAATTATGAGATGTTGATGAGCACTTACCGGTGGACTTGGGAACTTTTGATCTCCTCAGGTTTTTTGAGTACTGTGTAGAATTCGATAAGACCGCAACAAGATTCCATAATGTCACAACCCAATGGTATTTCATATTCTGCAATGCGTAAACAGAAGGCGGAAGCGAAGGAAATTCAACAACTGAAATCACCAATGCTATCGAAGCCTGGACAAAAGGGTTCTAAAAGGAAAACGAAGGTTGAATCTCCAGTGATATTGAAGCAGGAAGAAAGATCGAATTCAGATTCTTTGCCTGATTCTTCGACATCTGGAAATGAGTATCGAGCGTTGAGAAGGAGATATATGGTTATGGAAGAAGAGAGCTTTACTTTAGGGACAGAACTGCGTGAGGTTGAAGATGAGGTTAAGGCCCTTGAGGCTGAAAAGCTTGCTCTTTTGGATGAGCTTGTTGTTTTAGAAGGCCTGATTGATCGTTCAGAGCTGCAACTCGATCAATCTCGCCCATCTTGACCGAAAATTCCACGCAGATATGTGTGCTTTCACATGGAGTATGTTGTTATAATGCTATTTTGTCATGAATCTAAGCTAAAATGCTGTTGAGAATGAATGATTTGGTCATGGAGGAAGAGAGCTTTTGTGCGGGGACAGAATTGCCGGAGGTTGAAGATGAGATTAACACCCTTTGTGGGTAAGAAGCTTGCTCTTTTGGACGATCTTGTTATTTTATAAGGCCGGATTGATCCTTTGGAGTTGCAACTCCATCAATTCCATCCACTGAAACTTAAAATTCGGTGCAGCTTTGTGTTCATATTGAATTTTATATGGTTATAGAATGCAATTTGGTCATAAAATTGACATCTCTTTCTAGCTCATCCGTTGCTTTTATCTAGCCTGGCCTGCAACGGTTCTAGTTTGGTTTACAACCTGTGTTTATTCAGGGTAATTGATCATGGAAATGTTATAAAGTTATTTAGTTTTATTATTTTCTTTAAGCTTCAATGAGATATTAGTTATCTTATAAGGTTGGCAATGTATTTCTTTTGTTTAATTAGAGAACCGAGTTGGTATTTCATAAGTAAAATGTGTAATACAATGGGAGTTGTTAAAACAATTCTAGTAAAAAGGGACAAATCCCCATGTCCAAACTTAAAAAATTGACTCGGAACGAACGAAAAATTTCAAGAAGATTCAATCAAGAACAGTTATCTGATTGTGCGTAGTAGTTGGGAAATTCTCGGCGTGCCGAGGTTGGGGAGGTGGAATATGAACACCAATTTGAGAAAGATGATGGAGAAGTAAATCTGCATTCTTGAAATTAAGACCAACAATGCCAACTTCAATGGCCGCCTCTATATTCTCCAACCTGCACTCAATATAAACAGTTGAAAAACTAGGCCAAGTCACACTAGATTAGATACTGAAGTTTGAAATATCAAAAATGGAAGAGGATAGAAGAACCTGTCATCGATGAAAACACAGTTTTGTGGTTCAATTTTGAGGTGTTCTAGGGCCTCAAAGAAGAAATCATGATCAGGCTTCCTCTTTCCTGAAACATAATACACCAGCCAGCCAAATTTCTATGTTATAACTTTGCATTTTAAGAGATCAATAATAATAAATCTCTTTAAATTCATGAGAATATCCTTTTGAACATACCACTTTTACACGAGCAGAATGTCCATTCTAAATATCTCGAGATTCTTAGCTTTTCTTCGATTAATTTGTACCTATTAATCGAAATTCCCCACAAAACGATAAGACAATTACCTAAGACGAAAATCTAGGCAGACAATTTGTTTTTTTTCTGCTAACCAGACAGGGTAGTTTGTGAAAGCATGCATCTCATAGTTGTTTTCTTTTAATGCTTGAAGCAGTTCTTCAACACCTTCTTTGTAGGAATACCCTTTCTTCAGACAGTCTTTGAGACCTGAATACAAAAGTAATTGAAGCTTTTGAAATGTTTTTTGAAAGCTATAACTGGTTTTCAGCATTATATAATAAGAACAAATCGACAAGGGTATCAAACTGGCTAAACTCATTATGAAGAGAATTCCAGTGGTATATCTTTTAATTGATGATGGGGAAGAGAAAAACAGATCAAAAGCAAGGAGGATTACCTTCCAAATCAAAAGGTCTTCCATCTTTAAAGAATATTTTAGCCAGCTCTCCCTGAAACACATGCATACCATCTACAAGTCAATAAAATGTGTAGATGCATGTCGAAGTGACAACTCAAGCTGTAACAATCAGACCTAGCCTTTGCTGGGTGAGCCAGATTGTGTATTTTCTGTAACAAAATTTACAAATGACGGAACCATAACAAGAAAATCAATGGCTGCCATAGACCCAAACCAAGCGTTTTATTGCAGAAAGAGGGGAAAGATGGATGAATTCAATGGCTACAAACATAATAGAGTTTTTTTCTTGAGTCCAATGGTATTCAACAACTCAAAAAATGCTTGGGCTCTATCGTTTTTCACCAATAAATGATAGTTTCAAACTACAGTAACTGAGGAGATATGGAATTTTTAATGCAAACGTTACTCATACCTCATCTATCGTGCCTTTTTCAAACTCCATCCACGCAGTTGGATGCTGCGATTCTATTAGTTCCTCAAATGACATCCTGATCGAAGTAAAACGAAGGAAATTTTCGACCAATCCAATGATCCAGTCAAAAATATGTTCAGATGGTCTTTCCAAAAAGAAAAGCGTAAGCAATCAATGTAAGACCCCTAAATTTAACATTTATGGAACGTTGAAAATCGAATCGCAGCTCTCGTTTCACTTCTCAAATAATAAAAGAGTCAACTGAAATTAACGAACATTAAATTTCCACAGCAATACAGAAGTGAATTTCAAGACCTAAAGAAAGCAGGGACGTCATCGAAAAAGGGATCTCGAACAATGGTATCCATGATGTCGAAGAGCAGAATCGGAAACTTTCTGCTGCCGTTGAAACCATTATCAGAGCTCTTAGCAGAGAAAACACTCGAAAAGGCAACAGATGACTTATTATGGTGGGTCTGATAGAGACTGAGATCGATTTTCGAGCGTTTTGGAGGTTGACTATAACGTCTCACATGGAAGAAAGAGACAGGGGGTGCTTTCAACGGCAACGCCATTGACTGCAAGTCTGCAACTACGTTAGTTTCTTGGTTCAATCGGCCTGGAAATGAGCTCCGGCCGGGGAATATAGCCTGACCCTACTTCCGGGTCGGGTCAACTTGATGTCAATAGCGGGCTTGATCAAGGTTTATTTAAGGCCCAGCGGGCTGACCCTAAACCCCAAACTCCTATCGCAAAACTCTAACACCATTACTCCTATTGCGAGAGATTCTCAAATCTTAGCAACGCGGATTCTACTATTCCTCCCACCGCTTCTCAACTGGCCACTCTTCCCCCTTCTCCCATGGTCATCGACGGCTCTGACCAGGATTTAGCTCTAGCCAACTCCGAATATTTGTCGCGGCGCGAGGTTATCCAACGAAGATCCCATCGAGTCAAGCAAATAGCCTGGCTTTACTAGGATCGTTATTGGGCGTTAATGGAGGAGTTGAAGAGAAAGTACAGGGAATACTACTGGAAGTTCGGGAAGAGTCCGTTTAAGGAGGACGAGAAGGACATTGGCGTTGATTGCGATGAGCGTATTGGGGAAAATGCAAAAGCGGGAGGGTCGATTGGTGGGGGAGATGATAAGAAGAAGGTGTGAGGTGATGGGATGCAAAGCGAAAGCCATGGTGTTGACAAAGTATTTTCATTCTCATATATTGTCCGATTCCAAACAGAGGCTCAGTGGTGGTTGCTAAAGGCATTGTTTGTTAAAGCAACTTACCACCAAAAGTGATAAATCATTGTAAGTAACTTATTACCCATCAAAATTGCTAAAAAGATTGTTTTCTTTTGCATCAGTTGAGTAACGAATCTTTGAAGTCAATAAATAATATATTTTTATTTTATCTATAATATAACTTTTTAATTTAGTTTTTCCTGTCAACCAATTCCCTCGCTCACCTTCTTGCAATTTTCAGGAAAA
>CM039515.1:16978074-17049422 GCA_022432975.1 Begonia masoniana
AGCTTGACAAACCTACCATCTTTCGTTGTCGTACATTTCTGCAATTTGGAAACTGCGTTGAAAAGCCATTTGAAGGTGGTTTTGCACTGAATACGAATTTGCCCCATTGCCGAATGCTTCTGCGGTGGTTGTGCAGACCACGTCTGTATGCTGGGTTTTCGAAACACTTTATAGCTGAAAACAAACACGATATTCCCTTGATTGAATTCATTTATTCAACAAGGAGAAAAATCCATTCCAATTCCATCTTTGCCGGAAAAAGTAGGAAATATATCTTTTGCACATATTTTGGCTGCTATAATGCGAATCATCTAGACAAGCACACATTAATCAGAATAACTTCTCACTATTCAACAGCATGGTAATAATTTCAATAACCTTTTATAATTCATTTCATCTAATTTAGTTGGTCCGAGGAGGTCACCTTGATACGGCAAATATACAGACTAATCAGCCTACACGGACCAGGAACAGTAGAAAGTTACTAATCTTTGTGTTTTTTTATATGTTCATGTACTAAAGAAATAAAAATCGTTCAGTTTAGTTTTTCTTGACTAAAAACAATATAAGACCATTGTCCAGTTGGATGATCATATATTTTTATTCCTGGTTTAAGAGGCAATGACCGCAATAGTATTTTATTTCTCAGGCAAATAAGAGAGCATCCAAACAAATGTAACAGAATCTTTAGTTAACCTAATCAGGAAAGTGAAACTTACTCAATGAAATATCATGCTCTCGTGATCTCGCGACCAGGATTAATTCTAACAACAGAATCCAATTTTTTTGAGCTGCCATCTTTAACTTCCTCATAGCCTCTCCATTTCCATACAATTCATCTCAAGTCATCCAGCTCCTTTTGCTGACGAGAAAGAAGATTAAGTAGTTCCTTGTGCCTTTTACTCCATACCATCTTCCGATATAGTAAACCACAACAAAAAACCTTTTTACGACCCTCACCTTTCGTTTCGCCCCCAGACGTACTGCCATCCGGTTCCCGGTTCGGCAGCCATCGTACACATACTTACATATCCGGGTCATCACATTCACCCCTCCTCGGGGACCCAACGTTCTCGTTGGCCACATTTCTGGTTGGATACAGGCTCTTATACCATTGTAATGACCTATTTTCCCAACAAGATATTGTCCGCTCTGAGGATTGGGCCATAGGCCAATATCCTCCCCTCATGGATTTGTTTGGCAAGGACTTCCTAGTCGGTCACCCAACCTGGTACTACTCTCGCCGAAGCACTCTTAACTTCGAAGTTCTTATGGGATCCGTTGTCAATTGTGCTCCAAAACGCGTCTTGCTAACTTGGGAGGGTCTGTTTACATATGTTTCATTTCCACATACTTCCCAAGCGATGTGGGATTGTGACGACCCCTCTTTTTACGACCCGTCACCTTCCGATTAGCCCACGTGGACGTACCACCATTCGGGTTCCGGTTTGTGTAGCCATCGTACACATACTTACACATCCGGGTCATCACATTTCCTACACTGTCTGGACTTCACTCTTTCTTCACACCAAATAGACCATGCGGCCCTCGACCTTCATTCTCATATTCACCTCTTCTTCTCACTCCTCCTAATTGTTTGTCTCCACCTTCCCCTCTCAAAATCGACCTCCATTTTAACTTAGATGTCAAATATGTCTGAAAACTGAACACAGCGCTAACATTTCCTTCTTCTCCTTCTGGCGCCTCTCATCACTTCACTCCTGATTAGAACATGCTGAACTCAACCACCCCGTACTCAGGGGACACTCAGATCACAGTAGGTAATGGTAAGGGTGCTTCCATATCTCATATTGGTCATGCAGTACTTCATACTTATTCTTCTCCTCTCCATTTGCGTACTGTGTATCATTCCCCTTATCTTCAGAAAAATATTCCAAGTGTTTTTGCGATTATGTTTTGATAATAAGCATTTATTGAATTTCACCCCTTCCTTTTGTTGTCAAGGATCAGGTCTCTCACAAAATTTTCTCCAGGGAATTCTTGACAACAATCTTTATCCAGATTGCCTCCCGTCTTCACGTCAATATCCGTCTGCTCAGCTTCATACACTGTCCAGCAATCCCTCCAATCTTTGGCATTTTAAATTGGGACATTCTGTTTCCACCATAGTTCACTCTGCCTTATCTAGTTCTATTATTATGTTTCATCTCGTTGTATAGACTTCTGCTCTTCCTGTCAATTAGCTCAATCTCACATATTATCATTTCCTCTTCTATTTCTCATATGAATGCTAGTTTGAATTAATTCATACTGATCTATGAGAACCTTCCCTTGTTGCATCAATTACAGGTGCTAAATATTTTCTAATATTCGTGGATGATTTTTCCAGATTCACTTGGTTTTACCCTATTCATTCTAAGGATGAAACTTTCAACAAATTCATCATATTCAAACAAATTATTCAAACTCAATTTAATGGCACTATTAAAAGGGTAAGATAAGATTGAGGCGGTGAATTCAGAGCTTTATCAAATTTTTCACGTCCCAAGGAATTATTCACGAAATTTCATGTCCATACACACTGCAACAAAATGGATGTGTTGAACGAAAAAATCGACATATAGTCGAAACAGGATTAACTCTCCTTGCCCACGGCCTCCATGAATGTGAAATACTGGCCTTTTTCTTTTAAACACGGCCACATATTTAATTAATCGTCTCCCGTCTAAAGTTCTGATAAACAAATCTTCTTTCCAAGTGTTTTACAACAGAATTACTTCTTACAATCATCTCCGCATTTTTGGATGTCAATGTTTTCCTTTTTACATCCCTACAATACCCATAAACTCGAATTCAGGTCACAGCCTTGTATTTTCTTCGGGTATAGTAGTCATCACAAAATGTATGTAATACCCGGCTTGTACGGATTTGTATATTATATTATATTATGGCATTTTTTTAGATATGTCAAATCAGGTCTGTTTCACGAAAAGAAAGTGGCATTGCGATCCTAACGAATAAAAAGAATTTTAAAGAATTTACGAGAATTTCCGGACTTATAACGCTATGTTCCGAGTAATTACCTCCATCGTAATGTAAATGGCGTTTAGTAAAAATAGTAAACGTGGTCCAAATTGCGAACGGACAGTTTTGTTAAGTCCCAAATAATAAGTTGGACTTGTTGGTGAAATAGGAAGATTTGGTGAACCTGAATTGATGGCCGATTTAAGAAACGAAGGACGAAATCAATATGAAAATCAAAGAAGGGCGAAATGGTAATTCGCAAAGTAAATTTTTAATTTAAAAACAAAACTCTTTTCTCCTCTCAGCACTTAACGAAAAATCATTTTCTTCTTCCCTGTTTCTCTCCTTTCTCTCTCGGCCTTCTCTGCTCTCTCACGGCGATTCGACGCCGAGCTCCGATTCGACCTCCGTTCGTTCCGTTTTCTTCACGCTTTCTCCTTCAATCGACGTTCTAGGTATGAACCTACGATCTTAGAGTTTTTATTTCGATGTTTACGGAGTTTTAAATAATTAAGTTTTCGTTAGGGTTATCGAAAAATCAAGATTTAGGGTTTGATGAAATCGATAGGTCGTCGATGCTTATGAATGAAATGAACGTATTAAACGTTATTGGAGGAAGTAGGGACGATTTAAAAGAAATATTGAAATTGTGAAATTTTCGAGATTTTGAGGAAAACTCGTAAATTGAGAATTTAGGTGCCGAGCGTAAATTGCTCGAATAAATAGCTCAATGAATTGGATTAGAACTTTAGAAAGTCTCCTTAGTTAAGATTTTGTAAATTTGGACGATCGATAGCTTAAACTCGTTTTAACGTCGATATTGTATTTTGCTTCAGACAAACAACGCTCGTGGACGGAGCTTGAGCTGCTTTGGACAAGAGGTAAGTTCTCGTGATTCTTCTCTGGCCGATTGGCCTACACCGTACGTCGACTGTCGTGTCGAGGAATTTTGGAGACGCACTTGTTTTATATTGCTTTGGTTGGGTAGCTAGGGTTATTTGTTTTATAGATTATGTTTTACAGTCTTTGATGGTATACATTATTGCTTGTTTACTTGAAGATATTGAACTGTTCACGCATCACTTGTTTAAAGAAAAGCATGAAAATGAACTTCCTCACAGAGTTTTAAAGATAATGTAAAGCATAGCATCGGCCGAAAGGCTTATTGGCCGAAAGGCGTATTGGCCGAAAGGCGTATTGTTATCGGTCACGCGAGGTGGGGCTCAGGCACGGCTGTACGTGTTGTAAGCGTGCACCCCCCGCTTCTAGCTAGAAAGAGTAGTCCGCCCGCTGGATGAGCTCTCTCTGGTTAGAGGGATAGGATCTCGGTGACACCTATTGAGCATTGCATAGTAAAGAAAACATACATGATTAATGAACTCATATGCACAACATGCATTGCATTTACGTAGAGCTTACTGGGATTTCATCTCATAGTGTATTGTATGGTGTAGGTGACTTAGACATCGAGGCAGGTGAGGACGATGTCCCTCCTCCTGAGGCATGAGTCCAGTTGACGAGGGATGGCTGCGGTGGTGTGCTGGCGCAGTCGAGGCTTACCTGACCCATGGGGACAGTATGTATAGATTTTGAGGGTTTGAGACATTTTGGGATGATGTTTGTATAGAAATATTTTAGGTTGTTTGATTCTGGATAGTTGATAGGTATATATGTATATGTTGATGTTTTGGAAACTGTTTTATAATGGTTTGAAAAGTCTTTCATTGAATGTATTTTGGAACTGCGTGGTGATTGAAAACAGGAGGATTTGTTTAGGTTTTAAACGTATCCATGCAGTTCGTTTTCATGAAAATGTTCTTAGTTTTAAAATGTGTTTCGAGTCGTTTATTGGGTGAACGGTGAAGTGTGAAAAGAATGAGGATATGAGAGAGTTTGCGTCGTGATGTATTGTATGGTTTAGGGTGTAAGAATAAGTTGTATTGTGTAGTTGGCGTAGGAGAAATCGAAAGAATGAATGTAGAAATGGAAACAGGGCAGAGGGCTTGGCGAATGGTCGCCAAGCCTGGCAATTGAATCGCCTCCCTCTGGAGAAATCCAGAGGGAGTGGTGATTGCTCGCCACAGGCGACTGCAACAGGCGATTATTCGCCAATTGCAATCGCCTAGGGGTGATTATTCGCCCCAATTATGGGCGAATAATCGCCTCCCTATTGTATTTATTTTTAAAATTGTTTTTAATTTAATTAATTTAAGTTTTAATTAATTAATTTAGGTTTTATTTAAATTGTTTTAAAAGTTAGAATTCAATTCCGATTGGGAAAAAAAAATAGTACGGAAATTGGGTACAGTGTTTAGGGTCGTGACAAGGTATCTTTGCCTTAATTCCACCAGTGGTCGTATTTATATTTCTCGACATGTCGTTTTTAATGAACATGTCTTTCCTTTCTTTAAAACCCCTTCGTCCACTGTTCTTAATGCAGATGTGCCCATTATTACTTCTCTACCACTATCACTCAACTCTCATACCTACCCCTCTTTCACTATTGAACCTTCCAACTCCTTTGTCAATCAACATGTCTCCTCTTCTACTCTCATCTTCGTCTCTTCTTCCTCGTGCACTACAAACTCTTCTCCCTCGCATGACCACACAGAGAGATCTGTTGAATCATTATCTGTGAATGACCATCCAATGGTTACGCGCTCCAAGTCTAGCATTTTCAAACCACGTGTGTTTCTTAGCATTGCAAATCACACATTCTGCGAACCCTCCTCTTACAAGGAAGCTTCCAATCATGTTCAGTGGCGTACATGATTGCAAACAGAGTTTGATGCACTTCAATCTCAAGGTATATGGTCCCTAGTTCTGAAACCTAACAACTCTTGTATTATTGGATCAAAATGGGTATATCAGATAAATCTTTGCCCAGATGGATTAATTGATCGATTCAAAGCACGCCTCGTCGCAAAAAGATTTCAACAAACACCGGGTCTTGATTTTCATGAGACATTCAGCCCTGTTATCAAACTGACAACTATAAGACTTGTTCTTGGCATCGCAGTCTGTTGGAAGTGGACTATTAATCAGCTGGATGTTCAAAATGTCTTTCTTCATGGCGATCTGTTGGAAGATGTTTATATGCAACAACCTCAAGGTTTCGTTGATACCACCCGCCCAGACTATGTATGCACTTCATCGCTCTTTATATGGACTGAAACAGTCTCCCCAAGCATGGTTTCTCAAGCTAAGTATGGCTCTTCTTAACTAGTTTTATGGGTTCTAAAGCAGATACATCTATGTTTATCTGTCATACATCCTCTGACATTATTGTGGTTTTAGTAGATGTGAATGATATTATCATAACAGGCTCATCTTCAAACCTAATATCAGAATTGATCGAGCATCTGTCTCAACTGTTTACTATCAAGGATCTTGGTGTGTTACATTTTTTTTTCTGGGTATTGAAGTTCATCAGCACACAAGCGGTCTGCATTTGAGTCAAACTAAATACATTCAAGATTTACTAACAAAAAGGGGAATGCTGGACTCTCAACCTCAATCCACTCCACTTGCTCTACTGCCACTCTCCATTCATGCAGGTACACCATTGTCAGATTTAACTAAATATTGAAGCATTCTTGGAGCTCTTCAGTACTGCACAATCACTATGCCGGACATCTTCTTTGATGTAAATAAAGTATGTCAATTCATGCATGCAACAACAGATCTTCATACGTAAGCTGTTAAGCGAGTTCTACGATATTTAAGGGGCACTACTCACTTGGGACTTTTCATTCAACACAACTCTGCCCATGATCTTTTTTGCAACACAGATGCTGACTGGGCATCGTGCCCTGATGATCGTCGTAGCACAAATGGTTATTGTGTATTTCTTGGCCACAATTTGATATCCTGGTCGTCATCAAAACAGCGGGATGTCTCCCGATCGAGTACAGAGTCAGAATATCGTGCCCTTACAAATGGAGCTGCCGAAATACTATGGATTCAGTCTTTACTGAAAGAGCTGCAACTCTCTCCATGTCTGTCTCCAATAATATACTCTGATAATATCAATACTCTTAGCCTAGCCTCGAATTTGGTTCTCCATGCTTGGTCCAAGCACATGGAAATTGATTACGATTTTGTTCGCGAAAAAGTTGTTACCGACTGTTTGCGTCTTGCCTATGCACCATTTACAAATTAACTTGCTGACTGCTTAACTAAACCTTTGGTTGATGCACGCTTTCAGGAACTTAGGACCAAACTCACGGTTCTCCCTCGACCCATGTGTTTGCGGGGGGATGTTAAACCATGCCGACCCATGCGTTAGCATTAATTGCTCTCTCTGAATACCGACACATGCATTAGCATTAATTGCTCTCTCTCTCTTTCATGTTCCTTGTGTTTTCTCATTTCTTGTCTTTTTCTGTATTACCTCAGGCTTATAAAAGCCACTCAACAACCTTCATTTAATATTATTGACTTAAATTATGTTTAAGTCTAACTATGTTTCTGATGATGTATTTTTTAATTAATGTAATTTGATTGAGATTATGTTGCTGAGAATAATAAGCTGATTATTGTAATAAATATATGAGATTAATGAATAAATAAATAATTATTTTATTTGCATTTATCTGGAAATGCCCTTTGAAAAGTGTATTTTAGTTGTCTAATAAATCTGTTTGAGTGTTCAGAAAAACAGGGCTGAAATTGTTTTATATTTTGCATATCTTCCGATGGCAAAGCAAAAGTTTACATCTTCCGCCAGCTAAACGACGAAGGCTACATCTGCCACTCGCTAAACGACAAAGCAAAGTTTACATCTTCCGCCAGCTAAACGACAAGAACTACATCCACCGCTGGCGCTTTGAAGAAGACTTCTCCGCCAGCTAAACGACAAAGAATTACATCTACCATTGGGGTTTCAAAGTCTTCCAAAGATTACATCTGCCGATAGCTACACGACAACGATTACATCCTCCAATAGCTAGACGAAAAAGTTCAAGTTCCACCGCTGAAATTTCTGAAGACATCCACCGCTAGCATTTCAAAGGAACATCCACTGGTGAACAGTGTCTCAGAATTACATCTATCGCTACCGATACCGGTTCAAGGTTTATAAAGTCACATCTATCGATACCGGTTCAAGCAATGTAAATATACATCCACCTATGGCGGTTCAGCATTTTTAAAGTCGCATCTTCCGGTGTATAGTATCTTCCGCCAGAATTCAAATTTACCGCGAAGCGATAGCGAAAGTCGTCCAGAGCTTTAACTCCTGTCCACTAATGGCGAAGCACGAAAACAACTTCAGAACGCAACGGCTAGCTGTCTAAGTACGGATGCTTCTCCAACGGTAATATATTTTCATATCCAGAAAGAATCATTCAATGAAGAGAGCCGATTACAAACAGAGTATTTAAGGGAAAAAGAAGCTCGGGAGAAATAACTTTTGCGAAAATCATTATTGAGCCCTAACGAGCAGACTTTTGTAAATCACTCTGTATTCTCTTCTACATCTCTCTGATTCTAAACTTGAGATTCAATCTCTGAGAGAATGTAGTTTGTGCTGAAAAACTACATACTTATAATTGTGTAAAAGGCAGTGGATTGTCGCCCGTGAAGAACAATCTGGTTTTGTAAAAGGCAGTAGATCGATGCCCGAAAAGTTCGATCTGGTTTTCTCGTGAGGAGAAGAAAAGAATCTTCAAGGGGGAGCCTTGAAGCGTGGACGTAGGCAAGTTTAGCCGAACCACGTTAAAAACTGTGGTGTCAATTTCTCTCTCTCTCCCCTTTATTGTTTAATTATTTACTGTTTTCTTATCAGTTGAACATAAGAGAGAAATTGATTAGATTAACAAATTAAGTTTAAAAAGTCTAATTCACCCCCTCTTAGACAAATACGATCCTACAAATATGAAATGAATAGAATACAAATTTCAATTCCTCTTCTTTTTCCTTCATACAAATCTAACAAAAACCAAAACGAGTAGAAAATTAAGACTACCTTTGATCTAGACTTTGATACCTTTGCTCTTTGCGTTGGGAATTCTCTGAAATTGGATAGGGACGATGCCGACTTTGTATCCAGCAATTTTTAAGAACATTGGAATTAGATCAAAGTGCTTTTGATGCGCATTGCACCAATTTCCAGCATTTTCACCTCCATCGCATAGAAGTTAAAACCCGAAAAGGAGATTGGTGCCTTGCCATTGATGTCGACATAAAACGTAGCATGTCTGCTATCCCAATTTTCACAATGAATGACAAACAATAAGCTCATCTACACAATCGATGAACACAATGCCTCATTATAAGTCATTGAGTAAAAAGAGAGATTAAAAGGTAATTGGAGATTAAGCAAAGTAAGATAAGTGCTATTTATAGACTTACAATGGATCATTCACTTAATCAGTTGTTTATGCTTAGATAAATTGATATTTAATTTAAAATTTCTCTACTTATGATTTAGTGTCATCATTGGGGGTTGGGCTTGAATTTTTTTTTTTCTGCCAAGATTAGGCCAGGGTCCATCTCGAGATATGCCCAGGTCTATTTATTGAGGGCAGACCGCCCCAGACTTTGTCCGATGGGCCGATTGGCATACCTTAGCCGGGGGAGACTCACAAGGATTCTAGTGAATTTTTGCTAGATAGAGTCCCATGGTGTCGTCCACCCCTGTCGAGTCTTACTTATGACTGCTAAAATATTTTATAAATATAAAAGAAAATTGAATTGCAAGGCTTATAGGTAGTATACACTTGTTACTTCTAAATGTGTTACATTTTTGGACAAATCGGGTGTTAACAATATGGACTGTACGGAAATAGGGTCGCATTTGGGTACAAAGATGTACCGAATGTTTCTTGTCATGGATTATAGTACCAAACTAACTAAGCTGGCTCAGTTATGTACTAATGTTGTCACTCAATGATAAGTCTAAATAGTAACACGAGTCTTTTATGTTATTTTAGAGGTCCGTTTAATTTAAATTCTGAATGAACAAAAACAATTTCAAACTTTTGAATTTGATGAACTTAAATCTTGAACTTCTTTTTGAATAAAATGAAAATTAAACTTTGGACCGTGAACAAAATGAATCTCAAACCGATTTTTTTAGTTTTGACAGGTTTGGTCCATGTTCAGGTTCGATTTTGGTTTTAGATTTTTCAATTCGGACTCGATTTTGATTTGGTTTTAGTCGATCTAGGCTAGATTTAGGTGGGTTTTGGTCGATTTTATTTGATTTTGTAATTTTTAAAATTAAAGTTATATCGGTTCAACTTGGCTCTGATCGGAGCAAAATTGGATAGTTTAATTTACTCACAATGCAAAGTTTCAAGTTCACTTTGTTTTAAAAGAAAATTATGGTTTAAATTGAATGAATTTCAAAATTTTAGATTCATTTTGTCGAAGAAAAAAAAAAAGGCAAATGGTTATCCAAGGAAAACTCTAAAACATACCATGAGAAAAAAAACTTAGCAATTATTTAGTCAATTCTATCATAAAGACCCAAGTTGGAGGGCTAATTAGTAATAAAAGATAAGAGTGGTGCGAGTTACACAAGAGTTGAGTGATCACATGCATAAGCATGCAATAAAATATTTAAGTCATAAAATGTATGGTAGCTCTAACATTCAATTATACAATTCATTAACTTTAGTCACGTATATGTTAGAGTTCGAATCCAAATTTTATTTTGGCCTGACCCGAAAAGTCTGCGGTATGACATAATCATGGTAGAAGCAAAAGAATCGAACAATATGTTTGATCTCATCAAATGCCTATTTAATTTCACTAATCAAGCTCAATTACATCTTATTAATCCAATCACAATTATGATTGTTAATCCAAATCAAGAAATCAATTCTAACTGTGTATGAATTAAAATTGTGATCTAGAAATTGGTACTTGATTCATAGGTCTGGCCGTATTGCCAACTAGCCGGAGCGACATTGTCGCATTCCACCGACCTCCCGTCGCTAGTAGTCACCCGGAACGACAAGCTCTGCCCTACCAATGGTGTGCCGTTGTCCCACTTGTCGCCCCAATTACGGTTCATCTGCAACCAGTTGGTGTTGGATCCCTTGACTTTCACGTCAACAACGTCGCCGGCACCTCCGACGTTGAAAACCAAAACGAGCAGAAAATTAGGGTTTCCGTTGATCTCGAATTTGATACCTCCGCTCTTCGCGCAGGGACTTTTCCGGAATTGGATCGGGACGATGCCGGCTTTGTATTCAGCGATCTTTAAGAACATCGGCTCAGTCAAATCAAAGTGTTTTTGCGGCGCGTTGCACCAATTTCCAGATGGATGGTCCGAGGGTGGGCAGTAATTGGTGGCTGTGACTTTGATGGAGCCGGATTTACAATATTGTGAGTCTACGCATTGTAACTCGTAGCATGCACCGCAAGTCTTTCCGTTGTTGAACAGAGCAGAGCTCAGTGCTGTTGTTTCTAGCCCATAGCCTTGTTTGAACAGATCGCCGTAACCACAAGCTCCCTCTGCATTTTGAAGCAATTAGTAAAATGAATTAGTTAAGCTCCTCTTGGGCTAGGTTTCGACCCATAAGTTTTGAAGCTCGTCTTGGGCTGGATTATCAATTATTTATTAATGCAAGTGATTTTTTATTTTAACTAATTTAATCCATCGACAAAAGAATGATGCGTCAAATTATATGATTACGGTGGAATTATTGTTTTGCTCTCTCAAATTTGATCTATCATGCATAGATTAATTAAAAATTATAGATCATTTAGACCAACAGTTCAACAGTTTATAACTGCAGCCTATATAATAATTTTCATAAAGCAAAATTTTCGCTTTTCTATCAAAAAATTAATTGAATTGATAACTTTGGAACTTATATATCATTGCTTTCGTAGAAGTTAAAACCCAGAAATGAGACTCACCCATGGTGCCTTTGCCATTGATATCGCCATAGAACGTAGCATGTCCACTATCCCAATCGCATCGGACGACAAACAATAAGCTCATCAACACGATGCATGAACACAATGACTGATTAGAAGGCATTGCAGAGAGAAATAGAGATAGAATGATTAAAGGCTAAATGGTGATTAAGCAAAGCTAAATCAAGTGTTATTTATAATCCAATAATTTTGAAATTCTCTAATCATGACTTCTAAATATGTAAAGAATCAAATGAACAAATTGAATAAAATCCAAATCCAATCTGTACATGGTATGCACATCTAAAAAGTGTTACATATTTGGAAAAATGTTAATTTTTTTTTTTTTTTTGAACAAACATATGTTAACAATATGGAATGTACTGAAATGGGGTCTCTCCCAATTGAGTATTGGAAATCTACCGAATGTTTTTTTTTATGAATTAGAGTACAAAACCAACTAACCTTGTTCAGTCATGTAATAATGTTGTTATGCCACGATGATTACAAATAAGTCTTCCACGTTATTGTTGTAAACCGTAATTCTAGAAGCGGTAATAAGGGCTTTAGACTAAGAGATTTACTTTCATATGATTGTATCTTTGGAGATATAATGAGTTTCAAACGATCTTATGATTAAAAACCAACCACTTAATGATTCGTCTATGTAAATTCGTATGCGGTAAATAGGGCTTTAGACTAAGAGATTTACTTCATATGATTGTATCTTTGGAGATATAATGAGTTCAAACGATCTTATGATTAAAAACCAACCACTTAAATGGATTCGTCTATGTAATTCTATTTGTAGCGACCCTTACCCGTACCCTTATTTCCCATATATTTTTTTTTCTTAAGTAAATCCTATAACATTAAAGCGGAAAGTTAAACCATTTAAATCTATTTATATAAAAACTATAAAAACAAATTATATTAAAACCATAAAACAATAAAACAATTTAAGCATTGGGGGCAAAAACGTCAAGGCCATGAAAACAAGAGGGGCGATCGATCGTCCCACTTTCAGGCGATCGATCACCCATATTAAAATGCAGAGGCGATTGATTGCCAGAAAATGGGCGATCGATCGCCCTTGGCGATCAATCACAGGCCGATTGATCGCTCTATTACAGGCGATCAATCGGCAGGCTCTCTGGAATTTCCAGAGAGCCGCCTCACTTCTGCCGATCGATCACCCCCCTCTGGCGATCGGTCGGCAGGCTCTCTGGATTCTGAAATCCAGAGAGCTGCTCCTCTTTCCTTCCTTTTCATTCATTCACTCTTTCCTTCTTTCTTCTCATGCTAATCCACTTTCCTTTCCACACATACACCCTAACAAACATTCAAAACATCCTAAACACTATCACATTTTCATTCAAAACATCCTACATTTATCCATTTCGTAATTCACAAAACCTACCTAAAACTTAGCCGAAAACGTAGTGAAAATTCATAAAAACAAAATGCATGGATCCGTTTAAAACTAAACATTCCACCCTGTTTTAAATCACTAAGCAGTTTATAAAATAGTTTCCAAAACGTTTAAAAACATCAAAACATAAACCTATCAACTAATCAGATTCCCAAACATCCTAATATGTTCTACTATACAGTTTCTTCTACGATCTAACTATCGCGTCCCAAAATACCTTTACATCATTCCCCACGAGTCAAAATACGCGTCGACTGCCCAGCACGCTACCTGTTAACTTATAGAGTGTTTAAGTCATAATATGTTTTTGATGATGTATTTAAAGGATAAATAATGTAATTTGATTATGTGTATTTAATGAGAATAATGAATATGAGGTTATTTGGAAATACCCTTGAAAAGGGTATTTTAGTTATCTAATAAATTGTATTGAGTATACATGGCTGAATAGTTAAACAGGGCTAAAATTAGTTGTTCCTTGTGCCGATCACAAGACGACAAAGAAATGAAAGCTTCTGCCGATTGCTAAAAGACAGAAGAAGAAGTCGTTCAGTGCGTGCTTGTGCCGATGACGTGTCAAGATGCAATCTGCCGATAGCATTTGAAGCTACTCTTGCCGATGCTGTTCAAGGATTCTCATGCCGATAGTATTTACGGTTGTCTCTGCCGATGGAGTTCAAAGTTTACATCTGCCGATGGTGTTTGAGGATTCATATGCCGATGGCATTTAAAGAAACTCGTGCCGATGGTGTTTAAAGATGTTCATGCCGATTGCTTTGTAGCTGCATCTGCCGATGTCGTTCAAGGTTTCTCATGCCGATCACTAGACGACAAAACTCCAAGGACTCATCTGCCAATAGCTTACGAAGATTCAAATGCCGATGGCATTCAAAGACTCATCTGCCGATGGCCCTACAAGATTCAAATACCGATGAAGTTTTACACTCCAAATACCGATGGCATCCAAAGATTCTTATACCGATGACATATGAAGACTCTTTTGCCGATGGTATTCCTGCTGATGACATATTAAGTCAGCTGCCGATTACATTTGAAGCCTCATATGCCGATGGCTCTACAAGTTGCATTTACCGATGACGTGGCATTATTTTACAAGCTGCATCTGGTTATGATCTTCCGCCAGAATTTAAAGTTAGCCGCGAAGCTACAGTGATGTCGTTTTCAAGCATTAACTCCAGACCTTTAATGGCGACGACGAACAACATTTTCAGATGCAACGGATAGCTGCTTCAGTACGGATGCTTCCCAACGGTAACATTTTTCTATTTGGAGTAAGAAGCATTCAATTCTATGAAGCAAGGATATACAGAGTATATAAGCAGAAGAAAAGGCTCGTAGACTAACTTTTGTCAATTTGAATTCTGAGCCCTAGCTGCGAAAGTCATTCTTCACTCTGTATTTTTCACTACATCTCTAAACTCGAACTCGAGATTCAATTGTTGTAAGAGTGTAGTCTGTGCGTTATTTTTACAAACTCAAATCTCTCTAAGGCAGTGGATTGACGCCCGTGAAAGTTCAATCCAGAATTGTAAAGGCAGTTGATCGGAGCCTGGAATCCCGATCTGTTTTCTCGTGAGGAGAAGGTTAAGGATCTTCAAGGGGTGAGCCTTGGAGCGTGGACGTAGGCAGCTTGGCCGAACCACGTAAAAAGCGTTGGTGTTCAATCTCTCTTACCCTCTCTGTCATTATTGTTATTAACTTAATTGCTGATAGAGTAAATTGAGAGAGTGATTAAATTGATCAATAAATTTAGTTTTAAAAGTCTAATTCACTCCCCTCTTAGACAATTCCGGTCCTACACTACCATGGGCATTCTCCCTCAATCTGTACGATCATCTGGTAGAGGGAAATCCTCCTCACCTTGCTCTATGTCACCTACACCATAAAGACACCTATGAGATAAAAATCTCAGCAAGCTCTACGTAAATGCTAATGCATGATCATGTATGCTCAATGCTATGAAAACCGTCCATGTCATTTCATATATCAGTACGTGTCAGTCTATGGTTATCGGAAACGCTCGACAGATAGATAGGACACGTCTAGCGGTTAGAGAGCCCACACCATCTGAAGGGAGTGAAACCCGCTTACCACGGAACGCCAGGTCTGAACCTCATCCCCGATAACCCCATGTCATGGTTGTTTACTATGATACTTTACTTGTCTTTACATGCATGTTCTTTTCATGAAATCCGTGCATAAATTCATTTTCATGACGTTTTTAAACCATGATGCATGAATAGTTCAATATAAACATACAAAATGAGCATACCATTAAAACACTACAAATACCATCAAAACACGACAAATATCATCAAACCGTCACAACACTCAACCTATAAAAACAACCGAACCTAAACTACCCAACCGAAACAATTAGACGAAACAATGACCAACTTTAACAAGCAAAGCACCAAAGTATCCTCAACAACAAACTCCGGCTTATGGTGTAGGCCAATTGGCCATAGTAAGTGACGAGAACTTACCTGTCGTTTGTAACGTACCAAGCACCGCGTCTCGAGCCTTGTCACCTAGAACGTTTCACAATGTTCATTGTTAAAAACGAGTCTAAACAATCCGACTTCGAAAATGTAGCACCCGGTTCCATCGAATCAAAATTTAAATTATTATTAATGATGTACTTTTATAGAAGGGTTGAGGGAGTTATTGATTAGGTTAATAAATGACTAGGCAAGGGCAGAAAAGTAATTGGAAATTTAAAAAATGGATAATGTATTTAAGGTTAGTGATTTGAGGTTTAGTGCACGGTAGCCGCCACTAATTCCCTCATTTCTCTCTCGGCCTTCAGCTCTTCAACAGAAAACCTTCGGGCAATTTCTTTCTTACTCGATTCTCCTTCAACCTAGGTAAGCTCTCTTAGTTTGTCTGTGATTTTAGCAGTTAGATAGCTGAGGGAGTACAATGTGTGAAGTTTCGAGGAATACTGTGAGTGAGTTGAGTTCGGGTTTAGTGTTGAATCGGAAATGCACAATGAACTAACCTTCCAAACTAGTTTCCCTAGATTCCTGAATAGATTAGAATGAGGCTTAGTAGAAATCTAATTGATATCCTTTCTATGACTTAGGTGAGCAAACTTCTGAAGTGGTTTGAAACCGAGCTTTTCCAGGAGAGCCAGGTAAGTAAAGTATTGCTTGCGCCTTCGGGCCTACATCACAAGACAGTAGGGTTTGTACGTGTTTGTGAACATTTATTTTCAGCATGATATGCATCATATTTTAAAGGTACACGAAAATGAATTTGAATGCATACTGGCATGGTAAGGATTGAACATAATGAAACAGCTAAACGAATCAGCTTTACTGTTAAGGGAACTAATCCAACCCTTAATGAGACAGTGGATATTTATACTTTGGGAGAGTTGATCCAACTCCCAATTTCACAGGGGGATCTGAACAGTGAATCAGCTTTACTGTTAAGGGAACTAATCCAACCCTTAATGAGACAGTGGATATTTATACTTTGGGAGAGTTGATCCAACTCCCAATTTCACAGGGGGATCTGAATAGAAACGACGCATGAACAACTGAGAGGAGAAAGTAGAAATTGCATGTTTAGGAATTCATGTTTCAGCATTTCATTCCTTTTTCATTATTGCTTTGCTTACTTAGCATTAGGCTAATAGATGAGTTTTGTGATGTAGCTGAAGAAGTAACCGTAGGTGATTTCTCTGAGTTCATTGAGGAGTAGGCTGGTTGGAGGAGCACATCCATGTTTCGGCTTGGTAAATTGATGAGGCGGGTTAACTGGTGTCATTGGTCTGAAGGTTTAGTTGGAAATGTTTCAATTTGAGCATATTGAGTTTTCATAACAGTAGTGATTTCAACAGTAGTGATTTCAATGTTCTGAATACTTTTTCGAGATTTTCCAGTTAATAGTATTCTGTTGGGATTAATGTTGGTGCTCACTGGATTTTTAGTAATGTAATGGTTTGAAATGTTTTTGAATGGTCTCAGTGAAGTGAGTAAGATTCTTTCCTGTAGTTAGGATTGTGTGTGTATACCAAGGAGTAGATGAAATGTGGTTCTGTCCTCTATCGACAGATGTTGTGTTGGTGTTCTTTCGCCTATCGGAAGATGTCTTCAGTGGAAGCCATCGGATGATATAGCAAGAAATTTGTCGTCTAGTAATCGGCATATGTAGCTTGTTTCATCGGAAGGTTATTGTTTTGCCCACTATCGGTAGAGGAAGTCTATCGGTAGATGTCGGGTTATAGTTGTGTTGTCTATCGGATAACGTCTCAGTAAACTCATCGGCAGATGCGTGCTGACGTCATCGGTAGATGTAGGTCTAAGTCCATCGGATGATGTCTCAGTAATACGTCATCGGTAGATGTAGGTCTAAGTCCATCGGATGATGTCTCAGTAATACGTCATCGGTAGATGTAGGTTAAGTCTATCGGATGATGTCTCAGTAATACGTCATCGGTAGATGTAGGTTAAGTCTATCGGATGATGTCTCAGTAAATTTATCGGTAGATGCGTGCTGACGTCATCGGTAGATGTAGGATGATTTTTGTCGTTTAGTCACCGGAAGGAGTCTTCTATTTCCGGTTTCGTTCTCTTCTGTTGACTTTATTCATCGGCAGATGAATTTGACTTCTGCGACCCATTAAATATTTCACGATTTAAACCTCTATTTCTTTTTGGCCGATTATCTCCTAACAATCCGAATGATTATTCTAGCGAAGTTTTTCACAGTTTTACTTAACTGTATTATTGTTCAAATGATTTCCGCTGCAAGTTTCGAATATTATTGTTTTGGAGATTTTGCTTATGTCAAATTTAAAAAAAAAAAGTTTTGTAGTCATGTATGGGTTTGAGTAACGAACCGGGTTTAGATAACTCGGGGCGTTACAGTGTGGTATCAGAGACATTCAGTTAAACCGTTCAAAAGATCATTCATCAGTGCCAATCGTTGCATGGAAGTACTCCAACAACTGTAAGTGTTTATGTTAGTTCAGTTATTAAATATTTATGAAAATAGTTAACCCTGTACAGGAATATAGCAAAAATGTCCAGACGACCGGGAAGGCCAAGAGTGCAGAGAGAGACACCAACTCCGGGAAGCGCAGAAGATTCTAGTGTAATCGGACAGTTGACAGATCTAGTGCGACAGCAGGCAGAATTAATGCGCCAGCAATCCGATCAACTAGGAGTACTGCTGAAGCGAGAGGTACAAGGAAGTGCCAACTCGGGTTCTAGCAATGAGCATTCCGGGGATAGATTTCGGAGACTAAGACCACCCACGTTTGATGGTCAGTCATCTGATCCTGTTGTGGCTGGAGGGTGGCTTAGGAAGATAGAGAGTATGTTTAGGTGCGCCAGCATAGGAGAAGGAGATAAGGTCACGTTGGCAACATTTCACTTGGCTGGTGAAGCTCAACTCTGGTGGGAGACAATGGAGACAACCACCGACGTTTTAGCAATGCCCTGGTCACAATTCAAGGACATTTTCTATGAGAAGTATTTCAACAGCACAGTCCAGACCGCGAAGAAGTTAGAGTTTCTGAACCTGAAGCAGACCGGGTCTGTGGCCGAGTATAGTAGGCAGTTCGAGTCCCTGTCTAGGTTTGCTGGGCATTTTGCTCACAAGGACGAGGATAAGGTGTTCAAATTTATGCATGGACTGAAGCCAGAAATTTACCGAGGGGTTAAATTCTGTGGTATTAAGGGCTTGACCTTCAGTGAGGTTGTGTCCACTGCCCTGGAAGTGGAAGAAGCTGAAGGAAAGTGTGCTAGACCAAAGGAGGTCCCACAAAGGTTTAACCAGCCACACCAACAACGAGGAACGAAGAGGCCAAGTGAAGACCAAAATAGCCAAGGAGTAGGGGGGAAGGTACAGAATGTCAGGAAATTTCCCCAGTGTCCTAAGTGTTTGAAGAACCATCCGGGGGAATGCAGACTGGGCCTTGGAAAGTGTTTCAACTGTGAGGAGGTTGGACACACGTTCAAGGAGTGCTCGAAGCCTAGAATCACCAGATGCTACAATTGTAACAAGGTCGGCCACATTAGCAGAGATTGTCCGGTTCCTAAGAGTGGCCCTACTATGATCAAACCAAGAATATTCTCCATGACGGAGTCGGGTGAGGAACAGCCTGCTGTGGTGTCAGGTACTATATTGATCAACTCTGTGCCTGCTTTTACTTTAATAGATTCTGGTGCCACACATTCATTTATAGCATCTGCTTTTGCTGTTAAGTTAGACGTACAGTTTACCCCTTCCATGCATGTGTTTAATGTTGCATTGCCTTCTGGTGAACGCATGGACTCTAACCAAGTGATGCTTGGCAGTGAAGTGTTAGTAGGGAATGTAAGTCTACCTGCTGATCTTATAATTATGGATATATTAGGATTTGATGTAATCTTAGGAATGGACTTGTTGTTTAAACATCATGCCACAATAGATTGTAGGACTGGAATAGTTAGCTTCCAACCCCCTGGTAGTTTGAAACACACCTTTCAAGCCTCAAAGAAAAGTAAGGAAATGTCTGTGATGACTTCTATTAACACAAGATCTTCCCTGTGTGGAGAGTATTTGTGCTTCTTAGCTAGCGTTTTAGACACACAGCTGGTAGGAAAAGCAAATCCTCAGAGTGTCCTAATTGTCCAAGACTTCCCCGAGGTATTCTTAGATGACCTTCCTGGTTTGCCGCCAGATAGAGAGATTGAATTTGTTGTAGATGTTTACCCCGGCGCCGAGCCTGTGTCAAAAAATCCATATAGACTGGCACCTACAGAACTTAAGGAATTGAAGAAACAGTTGGAGGATTTATTGCGGAAAGGGTTCATACGTCCAAGTTTTTCACCATGGGGTGCACCTGTCCTTTTTGTCAAAAAGAAGGATGGATTAATGCGTATGTGCATTGATTATAGAGAACTAAATAAGTTAACTGTTAAGAATAAGTATCCGTTGCCAAGGATTGATGACTTGTTCGATCAGCTTAATGGTGCAAGAGTTTTCTCTAAGATTGACCTTAGGTCCGGTTATTACCAGTTGAAGGTTAAATCTGAAGATATCCCAAAGACTGCCTTTCGCACAAGGTATGGACATTATGAGTTTTTGGTTATGTCCTTTGGGTTAACAAATGCACCAGCAGCATTTATGGATCTCATGAATAGGGTATTTCATGAATATTTAGATAAATTTGTCATAGTATTTATTGATGATATCCTAATCTATTCCCGTTCCAAGGATGAGCATGCCAGGCACCTGACCTTGGTGTTGGATGTATTAAAACAACACCAACTTTAGGCCAAGTTTTCTAAGTGTGAATTTTGGTTGAACCAAGTTCACTTTTTAGGACATGTTATTTCTGGGGATGGGATATCTGTCGATCCAGCTAAGGTCCAAGCAGTTAGGGATTGGCCCCAACCGAGAAATGCTACTGATATCAGGAGTTTTCTTGGACTTGCAGGGTATTACAGAAAATTTATTGAAGGATTTTCAAAGATTGCAACACCCCTCACTCGGTTAACAAGGAAAAATATCATGTATGCTTGACTGAGGAATGTGAATCCAGTTTCCAGACCTTGAAACATAAACTGACCAATGCTCCAATTTTGACACTTCCTGTAGAAGATGGTAAGTTTAGTATTTACTGTGATGCATCCAAGGTTGGACTTGGCTGTGTCTTGATGCAAGAGGGAAGAGTAATAGCTTATGCCTCTAGGCAGTTAAAAACACATGAGAAGAACTATCCTACACATGAATTAGAATTAGCTGCTGTAGTCTTTGCATTAAAGATTTGGAGGCACTACCTGTATGGACAAACTTGTGAGATATTTTCGGATCATAAAAGTCTGAAATACATTTTCACGCAAAAGGAACTGAATATGAGGCAACGTAGGTGGTTAGAGTTTGTCAAAGATTACGATTTTGAGATTAAGTACCACCCTGGCAAGGCGAATGTAGTGACTGATGCCTTGAGTAGAGTGACTCCCTCAGTCTTTACGTTGATTTTGGACATACTGGTAGCTTTAGTGACAGAATTCCAAAGATTTAATTTGGAAGCTGTGTCTAGTGTGTCACCCATGCTTTCGGCCTTATCATTGAGGCCTACTGTTTTGGAGAGAATAAAGGAAGTTCAAATGAATGACACTGAATGCAATAAGTATAAGTTGTGCATGGATTCTACTGGCAAGTCAGATTTCAACTGCTCAGCTGATGGGATTCTCAAGTTTCGAAATAGATGGTTTGTTCCGGCTGATACTGAACTTAGAAGGGGAATCCTATCTGAGGCACATTCTTCGAGACTCTCTGTCCATCCTGGAGGTACGAAAATGTACAGAGATCTCAAGCAACATTATTGGTGGCAGGTATGAAAAGAAGTGTGGCGAGTATGTGGAGTCATGTCAGGTCTGCCAACAGGTCAAAGCTGAACATCAGAGGCCTGCTGGGACATTGCAACCTTTACCAGTTCCTGAGTGGAAATGGGAACATATAACAATGGACTTTGTTGTGGGATTGCCTAGGACAGCGAAAGGACATGATGCAATTTGGGTGATAGTGGACTGTTTAACCAAATCAGCTCATTTCCTACCGATAAAGGTGACTTACTCGATGGATCAGCTTGCTGAGTTGTATGTGCATGAAGTTGTTAGACTGCATGGAATTCCAAGCACTATAGTATCAGACCGAGACTCTAGATTTACATCTAAGTTTTGGAAAAGTTTGCATAAGGCTATGGGAACACAGCTTAGTTTTAGCACAACTTTCCACCCTCAAACTGATGGACAATCCGAAAGAACCATCCAAACATTGGAGGATATGCTCCGTGCATGTGTATTAGATTTTCAAGGTTCATGGAGCAAATACTTGTCCTTGGTAGAATTTTCTTATAACAACAGTTTTCAGGCAACAATAGGCATGACACCATACGAGGCACTGTATGGACGAAAGTGCAGATCTCCATTATATTGAGATGAAGTTGGAGAAGCACAATTGATTGGTCCTGATATTGTGCAGCAGACAGTGGAGAAGATTGCTCTTATCCGACAAAGAATCTTGACAGCTCAAAGTCGGCAGAAAAGCTATGCGGACAAAAGACGAAGAGAACTGGAATTTGATGTTGGTAATGAAGTTTTTCTCAAGGTGTCACCATTCAAAGGAGTTGTGAGATTTGGGAAGAGGGGAAAGTTGAACCCCAGATTCATTGGACCGTTCCCAATCTTGAAAAGGATTGGGAAGACAGCCTACCAGTTACAGCTACCAGCCACTATGGAAGGAATCCATGATGTGTTTCATATCTCCATGCTTAAGAAATGTGTATGAGACCCTTCTCAGATTGTGCAACAGCAGTGTATTGAAGTTCATCCTACCCTTACATATGAGGAGAAACCAGTAACAATACTAGACTATGCAGTGAAGGTGCTGCGCAACAAAGAAGTTCCGCTGGTGAAAGTCTTATGGCATAACCAGAACATTGAGGAGACAACTTAGGAGCGCCAGCAGGACATGATGGACCAATATCCAGAACTATTCAGGTACTGAATTTTGAGGATAAAATTCTTTTAAGGAGGGTAGATTGTAGCACCCGGTTCCATCGAATCAAAATTTAAATTATTATTAATGATGTACTTTTATAGAAGGGTTGGGCGAGTTATTGATTAGGTTAATAAATGACTAGGCAAGGAATGAAAAGTAATTGGAAATTTAAAAAATGGATAATGTATTTAAGGTTAGTGATTTGGGGTTTAGTGCACGGTAGCCGCTACTAATTCTCTCATTTCTCTCTCGGCCTTCATCTCTTCAACAGAAAACCTTCGGGCAATTTCTTTCTTACTCGATTCTCCTTCAACCTAGGTAAGCTCTCTTAGTTTGTCTGTGATTTTAGCAGTTAGATAGCTGAGGGAGTACAATGTGTGAAGTTTCGAGGAATACTGTGAGTGAGTTGAGTTCGGGTTTAGTGTTGAATCGGAAATGCACAATGAACTAACCTTCCAAACTAGTTTCCCTAGATTCCTGAATAGATTAGAATGAGGCTTAGTAGAAATCTAATTGATATCTTTTCTATGACTTAGGTGAGCAAACTTCTGAAGTAGTTTGAAATCGAGCTTTTCCAGGAGAGCCAGGTAAGTAAAGTATTGCTTGCACCTTCAGGCCTACATCACAAGACAGTAGGGTTTGTGCATGTTTGTGAACATTTATTTTCAGCATGATATGCATCATATTTTAAAGGTACACAAAAATGAATTTGAATGCATACTGGCATGGTAAGGATTGAACATAATGAAACAGCAAAACGAATCAGCTTTACTGTTAAGGGAACTAATCCAACCCTTAATGAGACAGTGGATATTTATACTTTGGGAGAGTTGATCCAACTCCCAATTTCACAGGGGGATCTGAACAGTGAATCAGCTTTACTGTTAAGGGAACTAATCCAACCCTTAATGAGACAGTGGATATTTATACTTTGGGAGAGTTGATCCAACTCCCAATTTCACAGGGGGATCTGAACAGAAACGACGCATGAACAACTGAGAGGAGAAAGTAGAAATTGCATGTTTAGGAATTCATGTTTCAGCATTTCATTCCTTTTTCATTATTGCTTTGCTTACTTAGCATTAGACTAATAGATGAGTTTTGTGATGTAGGTGAAGAAGTAACCGTAGGTGATTTATCTGAGTTCATTGAGGAGTAGGCTGGTTGGAGGAGCACATCCATGTTTCGGCTTGGTAAATTGATGAGGCGGGTTAACTGGTGTCATTGGTCTGAAGGTTTAGTTGGAAATGTTTCAATTTGAGCATGTTGAGTTTTCATAACAGTAGTGATTCCAACAGTAGTGATTTCAATGTTCTGAATACTTTTTCGAGATTTTCCAGTTAATAGTATTCTGTTGGGATTAATGTTGGTACTCACTGGATTTTTAGTAATGTAATGGTTTGAAATATTTTTGAATGGTCTCAGTGAAGTGAGTAAGATTCTTTCCTGTAGTTAGGATTGTGTGTGTATACCAAGGAGTAGATGAAATGTGGTTCTGTCCTCTATCGGCAGATGTTGTGTTGGTGTTCTGTCGCCTATCGGAAGATGTCTTCAGTGGAAGCAATCGGATGATATAGCAAGAAATTTGTCGTCTAGTAATCGGCATATGTAGCTTGTTTCATCGGAAGGTTATTGTTTTGCCCACTATCGGTAGAGGAAGTCTATCGGTAGATGTCGGGTTATAGTTGTGTTGTCTATCGGATAACGTCTCAGTAAACTCATCGGCAGATGCGTGCTGACGTCATCGGTAGATGTAGGTCTAAGTCCATCGGATGATGTCTCAGTAATACGTCATCGGTAGATGTAGGTCTAAGTCCATCGGATGATGTCTCAGTAATACGTCATCGGTAGATGTAGGTTAAGTCTATCGGATGATGTCTCAGTAATACGTCATTGGTAGATGTAGGTTAAGTCTATCGGATGATGTCTCAGTAAATTTATCGGTAGATGCGTGCTGATGTCATCGGTAGATGTAGGATGATTTTTGTCGTTTAGTCACCGGAAGGAGTCTTCTATTTCCGGTTTCGTTCTCTTCCGTTGACTTTATTCATCGGCAGATGAATTTGACTTCTGCGACCCATTAAATATTTCACGATTTAAACCTCTATTTCTTTTTGGCCGATTATCTCCTAACAATCCGAATGATTATTCTAGCGAAGTTTTTCCCAGTTTTACTTAACTGTATTATTGTTCAAATGATTTCCGCTGCAAGTTTCGAATATTATTGTTTTGGAGATTTTGCTTATGTCAAATTTAAAAAAAAAAAAGTTTTGTAGTCATGTATGGGTTTGAGTAACGAACCGGGTTCAGATAACTCGGGGCGTTACAGAAAATTACTAAACTCCTAACTAAGAAAATTTCCTAGAATTCTAATAAACTTCTTTCGGGCATTTCATCGAACAATTTACGCTCACAAGTCCATAAATTCCATTAATGGAGGTTTCCAAGCTCCTAATTTCTGATTTTTCATACAAAACGCTAAACACACCTTAGGTTTCAACCAATAACGTTCAATATTCGTCAATCAAGTAATAACTAACCATTCCTAACCTAACTCGGTTATTTTCAACAAAACCTAGCAAAACCCTAATTATTTAACGACCTAAAAATCGAGAGCTAACGTCCAAAAATCACAGAATCTTACCTAGGGTTGCGAGAGGGGAAGGAATCGTGAAGAACCGGTCACCGAAAATGGAAGAATCACCGGCATTGAAGGAAATCGCCGTCGAGAGGAGGAAATCGCCGTGAGAATGCAGAGGAGAGAGAGAGAGAGAGAAGAAATGGAAGGAAGTCGTGGAGAAGAAGAAAGAAAAGTGTGATATTTAATTAAAATTTCCCTTGGCAAATTACCATTTTACCCTTCCTTTGATTTTCCATTTGTTTCGTCCTTTGTTTCGTTAATTTGCTAACGATTTGGTTTCTCCAAATTCTCTTATTTCACCAATAAATCCAACTCATTATAAGGGTTCTATTAAAACTGTCCGTTCACAATTCGGACCTCGTTTACTATTTCTACCAAAGTATCCTTTATATTATGATAAACGTAATTATCATAAAACTAGCGTTAAACTCCTAAAATTCTCGAAATTTTCTCAAAATCCTTATTAATTATTAGGATCGTAATAACTTCTTCTTTTTGCAAAATAGACTTGATTTGACATAATAACAAAAATGCCATTATATTAAAATATTAATATCCCGTACAGCCGGGTATTACAATCCATCCACCTTATTTAAAATTTGTCCACAAAATTTCATTATACAAACAACTCAGGATACTTAGTCATCATATCCTGTTGTCGCTCCCAAGTCACTTCTTCAACCTCGTGGTTCTGCCATAGGACTTTAACTAGCGGAATCTCCTTATTACGCAAAACTTTGATAGACGATTCCAAAATATGTACCGGCTTCTCCACATATGTTAAGGTAGGCTGTACCTCAATCTTCCTTGCCTCTACGATATGCGATGGATCACGCAAACACTTCCGAAGCATAGACACGTGAAATACGTCGTGGATGCCTTCCATTGAAGCCGAAAACTGTAGTCGATACGCCATCTTCCCGATCTTCTTCAAAATAGGGAAGGGCCTCACATATCGAGGGTTTAGCTTGCCCTTCCTTCCGAATCGCATTACACCTTTAAACAGAGAAACCTTCAAATAAACCTCGTCGCCCTCTTCAAATTCCAGTTCTCTCCGTCTCGTGTCAGCATAGCTCTTCTGTCGACTCTGAGCTATCTCGATACGCTGTTGGATAACGGCAATCTTCTCTGCCGTTTGTTGTAGGATCTCAGGACCAATAATACTGGCTTTGCCAACCTCGTCCCAATATAATGGAGATCTACACTTTCGTCCATACAAAGCCTCCTACGGAGCCATACCAATGGTAACCTGGAAGCTGTTGTTATAAGAGAAGTCGATCAGTGGCAAATACCTGCTCCACGATCCTTGAAATTCCAACACACAAGCTCTGAGCATATCCTCAAGAATCTGATTTGTCCTCTCTGTCTGTCCATCAGTCTGAGGATGAAACGCCGTGCTGAAATTTTGCTGAGTCCCTATAGCTTTGTGCAGACTCTTCCAGAACTTAGAAGTGAATCTCGGATCTCTGTCTGAGACAATAGACACTGGCACTCCATGTAGCCTAACAATCTCCTGCACATAAAGCTCGGCGAGCTGATCCATAGAAGACGTCATCTTCACAGCCAAGAAGTGAGCCGACTTTGTCAATCGGTCCACAATCATCCAGATGCCATCATGACCCTTCGTCATCCTCGGGATCCCCACAATAAAATCCATGGAGATCTGCTCTCATTTCCACTCCGGAATCGGCAGTGGCTGTAGTGTTCCGGCCGACCTCTGGTGTTCTGCCTTAACCTGTTGACAAACTAAACAGGTTTCAATGTACTTGGCGACCTCCCTCTTCATGTTCGGCCACCAGAAGTGTTGCTTTAAATCTCTGTACATTTTAGTGCTTCCTGGATGCACAGAGTAAGCTGAAGAATGTGCCTCGGCCAATATCTCATTCTTTAGATCCTCATCGTTAGGCACGTACCACCTATGCCTGAACTGTAGAATACCATCATCTGACAGGTTAAATTCAGACACAACTCCAGATGTCATGCTCGATCGAAGCCCCTCACACTCCATATCATTCTGCTGAGCTTCACGTATCTTATCTAAAATAGTCGGCCTGAGAGAAATGTTGGTGAGCATACTAGACAACTCTGCCACAATCTCCACATCGAACCTCTCAATCTCAGACCGCAATGTAACCGACATCGCTGCAAGTGAAGGCTGACTCGCAGTAGGCATTCGGCTCAAAGCATCAGCGACCTTGTTCGCCTTTCCTGGGTGGTATTTAATATCGAAATCATAATCTTTGACGAACTCTAGCCACCTTCTCTGTCGCATATTAAGCTCGTTTTGCGTAAATAAATACTTCAAGCTTTTGTGGTCAGAAAATATCTCGCACTGCTGCCCATATAAATAATGTCTCTAAATCTTCAGTGCGAAAACCACGGCTGCTAATTCCAGGTCATGCGTAGGATAATTCTGCTCATACGGCTTCAACTGCCAAGAAGCATACGTGATAACCCTCCCTTCCTGCATCAATACACAACCAAGTCCAACTCTGATGCATCACAGTAAATACTGAATCTCATACCTTCGACAGGTAGCGTTAGAACTGGAGCTGTGGTCAACTTCTGCTTCAACTCCATAAAACTGTTATCACAAGCAGCCGACCATATAAACTTTCCGTTCTTCCGAGTCAAGCGTGAAAGAGGAACTGCCATCTTCGAAAATCCCTCTATGAATTTCAGATAATAGCCAGCCAACCCAAGAAATCCACGTATCTCGCGCACGTTTTTAGCTATGGCCAATCTCTGACCACCTGAATCTTGCTCGGATCTACAAAAACCCCTTCCTGTGATATGATATGGCCAAGAAAACTGACCCTATCCAGCCAAAACTCGCATTTAGAGAACTTTGGATATAGTTGGTGTCGTTGCAAAATTCCTAGAACAATCCGCAATTGCTCTTCATGCTCTTCCTTCGTCTTGGAATAAATCAGAATATCATCAATGAAGACAACAACGAATTTGTCCAGGTACTCCTTGAAGACTCGGTTCATCAAATCCATAAACGCTGCAGGGGCATTAGTAAGTCCAAAAGACATAACTAGGAACTCATAATGCCCGTACCTCGTTCGGAATGCCGTTTTCTGAATATCTTCCTTCCGGACCTTCAACTGATAATAACCCGAGCGTAGGTCAATCCTGGAAAATACTCGGGCACCCTGCAGTTGATCAAATAAATAATCTATCTGAGGCAGTGGATACTTATTCTTCACTGTGAGCTTATTCAGCTCCCTGTAATCCACACACATCCTGAGAGTCCCATCTTTCTTTTTGATGAATAGAACAGACGCACCCCAGGGTGAAAAACTGGGTTGGATGAAACCCTTATCCAGTAACTCCTCTAACTGAGTTTTCAACTCTCTCAATTCAGCAGGCGCCAATCTATATGGATTCTTAGACACTGGCGCGGAGCTAGGATATACATCAATAACAAATTCGATCTCTCTGTCCGGCGGTAATCCAGGAAGATTGTCAAGGAATATCTTAGAGAATTCTCTGACTATATGAATGTCACTCGGCTTCACTCCGCTGAGTAACTGAGTATCAACTACTATGGCCATATAAATAGAGCACTCACCTTTAAACTGCTCGTTGACCTTCATGGAATAAGAGATAGGCGATCTGCTCAATCTGTTCATCGCTTGATAAGAAAACTCGGCTTTATCCTAGGGTCGAAAGGTCACAATCCTGGATCGACAATCGATGGTGGCGAAGTGCTGTGATAACCAGTCCATCCCTAAGATAAGATCGTGGATCTCTATGCCCATAACAATCAGGAGAGCATAGAGGGTATTGTTCCCAACCGAGACAATATGGCCCTAGACAACATGACCTGACTGCATACGCTCTCCTGAAGGTAGCATCACACTGTACTCGCATTCTGCTAACTCAGGCACAAGCTTCAGTCTAGGCACACAAGCAGTGGAAACAAAAGAGTGCGTAGCCCCGTGTCTATCAAAGAAAATACTGCTACGCCCATAATCAAAACAGTACCTGCTATCACTTAGGGCTGAGCCTCGTTGTCAACATTACCAGGCTCAATAAACGCAAATATGCTCGGGGTCACTCTTCTTTGATCGGTAGCCGCCCTTGGACAGTTCTGAGCAAAATGGCCGACCTCTCCACATCTGTAACAATTGTTCGTGCCCAATCGACAAGCGCCATAATGTTCCTTCTGGCACTTCGGACAAACAAGTTTCTGTGCAGCCCCTTAGACTTGCTTGCCTTTCTCACGATCATTGCCTCCCTCTAAGGGTCTTTTAACGCCCCGTTGTTGTTGTTGCTGTGGCTGTGCCCTCGGTTGCCAACCTTTATTTTGAGGCCGTGGCTGTATCTCCCGAAAGAACCCTCTAGCTGGCTCCCTTGGTTTAACTGAACTCTGAACAACAGCTTCAATCTCCAGTGCTCTGGCCACTATATCATCATAGGATACATTCCGCACCCCTGATATTGTAAGACTCTTCCGAATTTCTTGGCCAAGCCCCTGTACAAATCTGCATACCTTGTCCTCATTGACACTAACCTGACGCGGCGCGAATCAGGACAAAGCCTCAAATCTCCTCACATAGTCGGTAATCGAACCGACTTGCCGTAATTGCATAAACTCCACCATCTTCGCCTCCCGCACTGTATGGCTGAAGTATTTATCGTAAAATATCATCTTAAAATGCTCCCAACTCATAATCATCACGTCGGTGGTTGCCTTGATCGAATCCCACCAAAATCGGGCATCCAGCGCTAAGTGGTAGCTAACCAATGCAACATTCTCTCCATCCTCAATGCTTGCATAGGCCAGCATGTCCTCCATGGTTCGAATCCACTCCTAGGCTGAAAAGGGATCCGTAGACTGTCCGTTGAACACAGGTGGTTGGAGTCTCTGAAATCTCTCCACTCCCTGATTACCCGGAGTCACTGTCTCCCGGGCTCTAGCACCTTCACGGTCGATTAAGGTGCCTAACTGTTGGGACTGTCTCTCCATTTGTTGGGCCTGTCGTTCCATGTGTTGGGACTGTTGGGCAATAAATCTTTTAAGTTGGTCAATCGTAGCATCTCTATCATCACGGTCATTTCATCGACGCACCATATTTCTATAACTCCTATAAAGGTTAAAAGCAAATAACTCTAAGAAACTGAAATTAAAGAAAACATATAAACATACTTACAGTTGAGGAAGGATGTCCGCGTAGTGGCTGTGCAGTTGAGCAGTCTACAGAACCGTTTTTAAAACCCGGGGGCTCTGATACCATAACTTGGAGCGACCCTTACCCGTACCCTTATTTTTCCATATTTTTTTTTCCCTAAGTAAATCCTATAACGTTAAAGGGGAAAGTTAAAACCATTTAAATCTATTTATATAAAAACTATAGAAAACAAATTATATTAAAACCATAAAACAATAAAACAATTAAAGCATTGGGGGCAAAAACGTCAAGGCCATGAAGCAAGATAAAATAAATAAGGAGCCATGCATGCATGCATGCATTTTGTCACGCTCAAAAGTAAGCATAGACAGAAACGTCGGATCAGACAACCCGATTCACGAAGAGAACCTGCTTGCTCAACCTGACATTTCTTCCTTAAAGTCCATGAAGATCTAATAAAACGATTAAGATCGAGTGTTTATCTGTAACGCTCCAAATTTAAAATCTCCAATTTAATTTCTCCAATTTGAAACCCTTGTTTTAGAATCCCTAAAATTTTTCACAAATGGTTTTATCAAATTAAATTCGAGCATTAAAATCCTAATTTTATAATATTTTGAAATTCTCTTTAAATGATAACTGAAACATTAAATGTGCGGAAGCTTTATTAAAATTAAATAACTTTGTCGGAAACTTGAAATAAATGCATAATTAACACCATTAATAAAACTTTATTTAACAATAAAATTCAACATAATTTATCAAAACATGAAATGTATTCGAAAGACTGAAACACACTAATTCAACTCAAAAATATTTCAATCTTCTGCATGCTCATTTGCCTCCTGGAGGTTCTCAATCACAATTAATTCTTCCGTAGATAAAAACTCACCTATATCACAATAATACATAACATGAGAAAAACTCAGTAATTGAGAATATGTGCAGTTGCAAAACATGTACTTTTACCGAATCCTGTTAATTGTTACATACTGGTTGAAAGTCAACATTCTTTTAAGACTTAACAATCTCATGACTTCGTCATCTTTTATTTTTATTTTTACTTTTACTTTTAACGTTCAAGTTCTTACTATCACGTAATTGTCGTCAATTCCATCATTTTCATACACATGCAAATGCCCTACAAATTTTATCTTTTAAACTATTCTATATCAATGCCTAAACATAAGTGCTCATATATCAAATCGTGTAATAAAACAATTATAAAAAAAATAACAAAAATTTCTTGTGATTTAGGGTCGTAGCCAAAATGTTGGAAAATTTATATTTTCACTTATCTAGATTATGAGTGAGAGGGAAATAGGTATCGTTCCAAACCTCCAAATAATCTCCTGCCTAATTTATCGGGTATTAAATTCATACCTAAATAAATTTAAATTTCAGAATAATTTGGGCAGAATTTTCTTACGTGTGGTCTTAGGTCGAATCGGATCGAATTAAATCGATTTTAGCAACTCTCAGAAATTTCTACCTAAATAAATATTCAAATAATTTTTCACTTTAATAAATCAATTTCTCAAGAATTTAGGTAGAAATTCCTTGCCGTCTATTTTTGGATCGTTCGGGTTGATCGATCAAAAATTAAGGTCGGGTCAAAATTTGGTTGGACTAGTCTTGGTTTGGTTCGGATGAACAGTGTCGGTCAGGTTGGCTGGCCAGTTCGGTTCGGGCTGAACCAGTTTGGTCTGGGTTGAACCAGTTTGGTTTGGGCTTTTAAAAGAACCAGTACAGTTTTAAAATTAAAACTGAACCGTTCTTCTTCTTCACGAGGGCAGAGAACAAAAAGAGAGTTTCTCTCCTTGCGATGTCGAACGGCAAACACACAGAGAGAGCGAGAAAGAGAGAGAGAGAGAGAGAGAGCTCAAAGGCTGAGAGAAAGAGCGAGACCGAGAGGTCATCGGAGGTTTGTTGCTCGGAAGTGTTCGCTAGAGGAACGCTTGGCCGAGGGGATTTTTATCGGAAACTTTGGTGGTCGGAGGTAAGTTTTTTAGTTTTCAGAACGAGAGAGAGATTTGGTTTTGGTGTGATTTCTCACTTACCGAGCTACCCAATTTATAGAGGAAGCTCCTCCACTGGAAGACGTCTCTTCCTTCGTAAATTTCATCGGCTAATGAGTTTTGTCAATTTTGTTCGGCCGGAAGAAATTTTTTTCTTCTTTTTTGTCAAAAACATCTGCTGCACATTTTTGATGTGTTATAATCTATCTTCCTTAAAGAATTTTGTCCTTGAAATTTAAAAAATCACCTGAAAAGTTCAGGATAGATCTTTTTCATTTCTCTTCTTTTTCCCAAGTGCCTCCTCAACGTTTTGATTCTTCCATAGAACTCTTACAAGTGAGATCTTCTTATTATTTAGCTTCCTTTCTTCTAATTCCAGAATTTTATCGGTCTCTATTCTTAAGATAAGTTCGGGTTGAACACAAATTCTTCAGATCTCATTGGTAAAAACATGCGAAGGATCTGGAACATACTTCTTTAACATGGATATATAAAATACGTTGTGCACACTGCTTGAATAAATCTGGCAATTTCAACTGATAAGCGACTTCCTACTCTTTTTGATATTTCAAATGGGCCTATAATCTTGGGCTCAACTTTCATTTCTTTCCAAAAACGAATTACTCCCTTTATTGGCGAGATGTTGCAAGAAACTTGATCCCCTACTATAAACTCTAACTTTTCTTCTTCTCTGACACGTAGCTTTCTGTCTACATGAGCCGTTGATAACTCTTAAATTAGAGTTATTTATACTCCTTTAATTAATATAACTTGTATGATTTGAGTGAATGTAAAAAGAATGGGTGAATTTATTGAAATTGCTAGCAGGATGCTGCAGCATCAAAAGATTGTTAAATTTAATGTATTTCATTTATATTCTCGGAAAAACAAGCAGATTTGTATCACTACTTCAAAATTTATATTTTTTATTTAAATGCAGATTTATTAGCGGGAAAATACAAAAAGGGAAGATTGGCGTTTTAATAGAAAAGCAATTAAAAGGATGAAGATTATGAGAGAGGAGAAAATAAATCACTAAAGGAGATTATTTTTACCAAAAATAATCGACGGAAATCATGGGAAAGAAAGGAATTTGGCTGCTGAATTACGGAGTGAAGAGTGGGGACTTAAAAAGAGAGATCTGGAGGAAGAAAAGAGGACACACTCGCACGCAGAACGAGGAGGATAAGAATTAATTGGAAAGAAAGGATTTTTTAGCTGCTGGACGTCACCACAATTTTGCTTCTTTACTTTTCATTTTTGTGTTTCTGTGGCTGAATACTTTTATTAGTTTTCTATTATCATAATTTAGGCTAAACCTTTTAATCTTGGTTAGGAGAGAAAATACCCATTACATGTTTTTATTTTGATCTATGAATGTTACGTATTTTTCCCGAAACAATTCTCATGATTTTTCGTTGCATAATTTTGAATTGGTCGATAAGCAGATCGATGTCACATGTTCCTTTGATCGATAGGTTATAAATAGAAATTGCCCACCAAAATGGGCATTACAGCGCTAAGTGGTAGCTAACCAAGAAACTTCTCTCCATCCTCAATGCTTGCATAGGCAGCATGTTCCTCCATGGTTCGAATCCACTCTATAGCTGAAAAAGGGATCATGTAGTTAGGTAGGACGTCCGTTGAACAACAGGTCGGTGGAGTCTCTGCAATCTCTCCATCCTGATTACACGGGGTCACTGTCTCCCCGGGCTCTAGCACATTCACGGTCGATTAAGGTGCCTAACTGTTGGGACTGTCTCTCCATTTGTTGGGCTTGTCGTCAATGTGTTGGGACTGTTGGGCAATTTGGGATAAATCTTTTAAAGTGGTACATCGTAGCATCTCTATCATCACGGTCATTTCACGACGCACCACCATATTTCATACCCTATTAAAGGTAACAAGCAAATAACCTCTAAGAAACTGAAATAAAGAAAAATCTAAACATACTTCAGTTGAGGAAGGATGTACGCGTAGTGGCTGAAGTTGAGCAGTCTACAGAACGTTTAAAACCGGGGGCTCTAATACCATAACTTGGAGGACCCTACCCGTACCCTTATTTTCCATATTTTTTTTTTCCCTAAGTAAATCCTATCACGTTAAAGGGGAAAGTTAAAACCATTTAAATTATTTATATAAAAACTATAGAAAACAAATTATATTAAAACCATAAACCATTAAAACAATTAAAGCATTGGGGGCAAAAACGTCAAGGCCATGAAGCAAGATAAAATAATAAGGAGCCATGCATGCATGCATGCATTTTGTCACGCTCAAAAGTAAGCATAGACAGAAACGTCGGATCAGACAACCGATTCACGAAGAGAACCTGCTTGCTCAACCTGACATTTCTTCCTTAAAGTCCATGAAGATCTAATAAACGATTAAGATCGAGGTTTATCGTAACGCTCCAAATTTAAAATCTCCAATTTAATTTCTCAATTTGAAACCCTTGTTTTAGAATCCCCTACAAATTTTTCACAACTGGTTTTATCAAATTAAATTCGAGCATAAAATCCTAATTTTATAATATTTTGAAATTCTCTTTAAATGATAACTGAAACATTAAATGTGCGGAAGTTTATTAAATTAAATAACTTGTCGGAAACTTGAAATAAATGCATAATTAACACCCTTAATAAAATTATTTAACAATAAAATTCAACATATTTATCAAAACATGAAATGTATTCGAAAGACTGAAACACACTAATTCAACTCAAAATATTTCAATCTTCTGCATGCTCATTTGCCTCCTGGAGTTCTCAATCACAATTAATTCTTCCGTAGATAAAAACTCACCTATATCACAATAATACATAACATGAGGAAAACTCAGTAATGAGAATATGTGCAGTTGCAAAACATGTACTTTTACCGAATCCTGTTAATTGTTACATTACTGGTTGAAAGGTCAACATTCTTTTAAGACTAACAAGCTCATGACTGTCGTCATCTTTTATTTTATTTTTACTTTTACTTTTAACGTTCAAGTTCTTACTATCACGTAATTGTCGTCAATTCCATCATTTTTCATACACATGCAAATGCCCTACAAATTTATCTTTTAAACTATTCTATATCAATGCCTAAACATAAGTGCTATATATCAAAATTGTGTAATAAAACAATTATAAAAAAATAACAAAATTTCTTGTGATTTAGGGTCGTAGCCCAAAATGTTGGAAAATTATATTTTCACTTATCTAGATATGACGTGAGAGGGAAATAGGTATCGTTCCAACCTCCAAATAATCTCTGCCTAATCTATGGGTATTAAATTCATACCTAAATAAATTTAAATTTCAGAATAATTTGGGCAGAATTTTCTTACGTGTGGTCTTAGGTCGAATCGGATCGAATTAAATCGATTTTAGCAACTCTCAGAAATTTTCTACCTAAATAAAATATTCAAATAAATTTTTCACTTTAATAAATCAATTTCTCAAGAATTTAGGTAGAAATTCCTTGCCGGTCTATTTTTGGATCGTTTCGGGTTGATCGATTCAAAATTAAGGTCGGGTCAAAATTTGGTTGGACTAGTCTTGGTTTGGTTCGGATGAACAGTGTCGGTCAGGTTGGCTGGCCAGTTCGGTTCGGGCTGAACCAGTTTGGTCTGGGTTGAACCAGTTTGGTTTGGGCTTTTAAAAGAACCAGTACAGTTTTAAAATTAAAACTGAACCGTTCTTCTTCTTCACGAGGGCAGAGAACAAAAAGAGAGTTTCTCTCCTTGCGATGTCGAACGGCAAACACACAGAGAGAGCGAGAAAGAGAGAGAGAGAGAGAGAGAGCTCAAAGGGCTGAGAGAAAGAGCGAGACCGAGAGGTCATCGGAGGTTTGTTGCTCGGAAGTGTTCGCTAGAGGAACGCTTGGCCGAGGGGATTTTTATCGGAAACTTTGGTGGTCGGAGGTAAGTTTTTTAGTTTTCAGAACGAGAGAGAGATTTGGTTTTGGTGTGATTTCTCACTTACCGAGCTACCCAATTTATAGAGGAAGCTCCTCCACTGGAAGACGTCTCTTCCTTCGTAAATTTCATCGGCTAATGAGTTTTTGTCAATTTTGTTCGGCCGGAAGAAATTTTTTTCTTCTTTTTTGTCAAAAACATCTGCTGCACATTTTTGATGTGTTATAATCTATCTTCCTTAAAGAAATTTTGTCCTTGAAATTTAAAAAATCACCTGAAAAGTTCAGGATAGATCTTTTTCATTTCTTCTTCTTTTTCCCAAGTTGCCTCCTCAACGTTTTGATTCTTCCATAGAACTCTTACAAGTGAGATCTTCTTATTATTTAGCTTCCTTTCTTCTAATTCCAGAATTTTTATCGGTCTCTATTCTTAAGATAAGTTCGGGTTGAACACAAATTCTTCAGATCTCATTGGTAAAACATGCGAAGGATCTGGAACATACTTCTTTAACATGGATATATAAAATACGTTGTGCACATGCTTGAATAAATCTGGCAATTTCAACTGATAAGCGACTTCTCCTACTCTTTTTGATATTTCAAATGGGCCTATAAATCTTGGGCTCAACTTTCATTTCTTTCCAAAACGCATTACTCCCTTTATTGGCGAGATTTTCAAGAAAACTTGATCCCCTACTATAAACTCTAACTTTCTTCTTCTCTGATCAGCGTAGCTTTTCTGTCTACTATGAGCCGTTGATAACTCTTAAATTAGAGTTATTTTATACTCCTTTTAATTAATATAACTTGTATGATTTGAGTGAATGTAAAAAGAAATTGGTGAAATTTATTGAAATTGCTACAGGATGCTGCAGCATCAAAAGATTGGTTAAATTTAATGTATTTCATTTATATTCTCGGAAAAACAAGCAGATTTGTATCACTAATTCAAATTTATATATTTTTTATTTAAATGCAGATTTATTAGCGGGAAAATACAAAAAGGGAAGATTGGCGTTTTAATAGAAAAGCAAATTAAAAGGATGAAGATTATGAAGAGAGAGAAAATAAAATCACTAAAGGAGATTATTTTTACCAAAAATAATCGACGGAAATCATGGAAAGAAAAGGAGATTTGGCTGCTGAATTACGGAGTGAAGAGGGGGACTTAAAAAGAAGAGATCTGGAGGAAGAAAAGAGGACACACTACGCACGCAGAACGAGAGGATAAGAATTAATTGGAAAGAAAAGGATTTTTTAGCTGCTGGACGTCAACCACAATTTTGCTTCTTTTACTTTTCATTTTTGTGTTTCTGTGGCTGAATACTTTTATTAGTTTTCTATTATCATAATTTTAGGCTAAACCTTTTTAATCTTGGTTAGGAGAGAAAATACCCATTACATGTTTTTATTTTGATCTATGAATGTTACGTATTTTTCACCGAACAATTTCTCATGATTTTTGTTGCATAATTTGAATTGTGTCGATAAGCAGATTCGATGTCACATGTTCCTATTGTATCGATAGGTAAATAGAAATTGTAAGATGCATGAGTAATTAAATAAATAAAATTTGTTGCAAAGTCGCTAACATTAATTTATTTGGCGTTAAGAATAGGAATACAAAGAAATTTCAGATTAAGTTTTTGCCTTTTCAAAGCTAAAAAGAAAATTCTGAAACAGATTTATCTAGGCAATTTGATAGAACCCTAGAAATATTATGAATTCTTATTGTTCTGTGATAAATGTTGTAGCATTCCCGTAGCACAGTAGTAAAATAGATGTAATGAGGAAATCAACCCTAACCAAGACTTATACCATATTTATCTTTCTAATTCATTTCAATTTGATTCTTTATTAATTCTGAGTAATTTTATTTTATTATTCTTTGCCACTCATCTATTTTCATTATTCTCATTTTTATTTTTATAGAATTTTATAGCAAATTAAATTTAGTTAAGAATATCTTCGTGGGATCGACTTTTACTTACTTTATTACTTCGTTAGCGACACGTGCACTTGCGTTAGGGTGTATAAAATCACCAATAAGTTTTTGCTGCCGTTGCCGGAGATATTTCTTAATTGTGTTATTTTGCTATAACTATTTTATTTTATTTTATTGTATTCTTTGTTTCCAGGAATCCTTGCTTGATGCCAGATGAGAAAAACCAGGATCTTGTACCAATAGATCCAGAAATCGAATGAACATTTCAAGCGAGAAGAAGACAGCAACAACAACCTTTTATTGGAAGAGATAATATGGCTAATCTAGAGGAAGAAATGAACAATGCCGAACATATTATTGATGATAGAGACAGACCTATTCAAGATTTTGCCATCACCACGCTTGATGATTTAAATCCTGGTATCGTGAGACCAGATCTTCGTGCTATCAGATTCGAGCTTAAACCTGTTATGTTCCAGATGCTTCAAACAGTTGGGCAATTCAGTGGAGTGGTCACCGACAACCCACATCGTCATCTCAAGGTTTTTGGAGAAGTGAGCGACTCTTTTAACTTTCTTGGAGTTTCTGCTGAAGTATTGAGGCTCAAGCTTTTCCCATACTCTTTAAGAGACAGAGCAAGAGACTGGTTGAATAGCATCCCATCAGACACCATTACTACGTGGGGAGATCTCACCAAGAAGTTTATTATGAAATATCATCCACCAATGAGGAATGCAAGAATGAGGAATAAAATCACCAGCTTTCAACCGAAGGATAGCGAGTCACTGTACGAAGCTTGGGACAGATTCAAAGAACTATTGAGGCAATGTCCTAATCATGGGATACCACACTGGATTCAGCTGGAGACATTTTATAATGGACTGAACGGTCAGAAAAGATCAATTATTGATGCTGCAGCAAACGAAACACTTCTTTCTAAGTCCTTCAATGAAGCCTATGATTTGCTGGAGAGGATGGTAGTGAACAGCTATCAGTGGCCTTCAGACAGAAACCACTCTATTAGGCGTGCATCTGGGGTTTATGATTTAGATGAAGTTGCTGCTTTAAATGCAAAGATTGCTATGCTGAAAAATGCAATCAAGGCAATGAACAAACCACCAAAGACGTCAACAAGGGAGGTTTCCTGCATTTATTGTAGAGAGAATCACGATGACAACTCATGCCCCACTAACCCAGAATCTGCAAATTATGTGGGATATAATAGAAACAATAACCCTTACTCGCAGACCTACAATCCTAGCTGGAAACAACATCTAAATTTTTAATGGAATTCGTAGCAGCAGAATGCTACAGCACCAAACAGATCTGCAAAAAACTACAAGCAAGGTTTCTCACAGCCAACTCATACTTCAATGCATCAAGAACAATCAGAAAGCTTCGCCAGAGAATATGCTGCTAAGATAGACGTGATCTTACAGAACTTGGCCGCATCAATGAAGAATACGGAGACACAAATGGGATAGTTGGCTCAATCTTTAAGCACAAGGACTACAGGGCAACTACCAAGTGACACGGAAGTTCCACAGAGACTAGGAAAAGAGCATTGCAAAGCCATAGTATTGAGGAATGGAAGAGAACTAGAAATTCCAGAGAAGCAACAGAAAGCAGAGGATTCAAGGAATCAAAACAAGGTGGCTGAACAAGAAGAATCAGACAAAACAGACAAAAAACAATCCATCGACTGATGCTGCAGCATCACCACAGCAACAGCAGGATGAGTTAAGAATCCAGAAGCAACCACCACCATTTCCTCAGAGACTACAGAAACACAACTAGGACAAGCAGTTTAAAAATTCCTAGATGTCTTAAAACAGCTACACATTAATGTCCCATTGGTGGAAGCTCTTGAACAAATGCCAAATTATACGAAATTCATAAAAGATATTTTATAAAAAAAAAAAAGAAGGTTGGGAGAATATGAGATGGTAACCATGACTGAAGAGACGAGCTACATCCTGCAGAATAAGATCCTACAAAAATTGAAAGATCCTGGCAGTTTCACCATTCCATGTACGATTGACAACAATTACTTAGGAAAAGCTCTATGCGACTTAGGAGCAAGTATTAACCTGATGCCCATGTAGATTTTCAAGAAACTGGGAATTGGAGAAGTTCGACCCACAACTGTAACTTTGTAACTTGCTGATCGCTCGCTGACTCATCCTCAAGGGAAGATAGAAGACGTGCTCGTAAAGGTTGACAAGTTCATTTTTCCAGCAGACTTTATTATACTGGACTATGAAGCAGATCGTGAGGTACCTATCATCTTAGGAAGACCATTCTTAGCCACTAGAAGAACCTTGGTTGACGTGAAAAAAGGTGAACTCACTATGAGAGTAAATGATCAACAGGTCAACTTCAATGTTTTGAAGGCCATGAAGTGTCCTTATGATGAAGAAGATTATTTTAGTATATCAGAAGAAATAAAGGCAGAAGAAACAAAACAACTTTGCCACAACTATAGAAAGTAGTTTGAGGCACTAATCAGAACAGAAGATAGCCTAGACATTCTTCAGCTATCGAGTGAAGAGACACCGACGTTAGAACTTAAATAACTACCATCTCACCTCAAATATGCGTTCTTAGGACTTAAAGATACACTTCCTGTTGTTATTTCAGCAGCTTTATCAACCACACAAGAGCAAGAATTATTACATGTTCTGAAAAGCCATAAACAGGCTCTCGCATGGACAGTAAAGGATATAAAGAGGATTAGTCCTAGTATTAGCATGCATAAAATACTATTAGAAGAGGGCTATAGTACATCGTTAGAGCAACAGAGAAGGCTAAATCCAGTGATGAAAGAAGTGGTGAAAAAGGAGATTCTTAAGTGGTTAGATGCTGACATCATTTACCCTATTTCAGACAGCTCTTGGATTAGCCCAGTCTAATGCGTTCCATAGAAAGGAGGAACAACTGTTATAGCCAATGAAAAAAATGAATTAATTCCAACAAGGACTGTAATAGGATGGAGGATCTGCATGGACTACAAAAGACTAAATAAGGTCACACGTAAAGATCATTTCCCTATGCCTTTTATCGATTAAATGTTGGACAGGTTGGTAGGCAAGAAATTCTACTGTTTTCTAGATGGCTATTCTGAGTATAATCATATCACAATTGCTCCCAAAGATCAGAAGAAAACAACCTTCACGTGTCCTTATGGAACATTCGCTTTTAGGAGGATGCCATTCAGGTTGTGTAATGCTCCAGCAACGTTCCAGCGCTGCATGATGGCCATCTTTTCAGACATGGTTGATGTCACAACCCGAAACTTGATGGGTCGAGAATTTTGTATAGACATATTCATAATCAAAATGTCAACCCAAATTCTTTTTTTTTTTTTTTGTATTTATAAATAAATACATTTTTAAAGAAATTCCAATCAAATTCGAAGACGTTTAAAAATCATTTGGGGAAATGTCTATTTAAAGAAAGAATCAATAGACAATCGAATTAATCTTTGTTGTTTACATCCACCGTTCATTTCTATCGAGCGTCATCCACCGCTCAACAATAAAAATCTCACATCTGCCGATGATGTCAGCCGAATGACTCAATCACCCAGCATCCACCAATCAGACCACGTGTTACCCACGTGCTTTCATTAACTCGGCAGACGACATCCACCGCTCGCAATAACACTCAATATCCACCGGTGAATATTAACACCCTACAGCCACCGATCACAAAACGACAAAACTCACAAGCACATCTACCGATCACAAAACGACAAAACTCACAAGCCACATTTACCGATCACAAAACGACAAGCTCACAAACCACATCTACCGATCACAAAACGACAAAACTCACAAGCCACATCTACCGGTCACAAAACGACAAAACTTTCTACTTATATTTACTGATCGATAACACTCACTGAATACATCTACCGCTCAGACCACGTGTTACCCACGTGATTTCATTAACTCGGCAGACGACATCCACCGCTCATAATAATACTCGACATCCACCGATCACTTTTGTCGAGCGACATCCACCGCTCAACAGTGATAATTCACATCTACCGACCAATAACACTTACTGCATACATCCATCGATTACCGATTGAAGTTGACATTTCAAAACTCTGTTCTTCTATAAACTCACCCCTTTAATGAAAATCCCGAGACACATAAACATCGAAAATTATTAACTTAAATACGTAGCGGAAGATTTAGAGAAATCAAATGAATCTTTAGTCTTAAAATCTTCTTTAAACACGAAACTGTATCAAACAATCCCAGTATTCTTCATCATAAAAAAACTTCATCATACTCATGTTTCAATATCTTAGACCTTACTAAAAACATATTACGAGCAACACACCACGGGTTAAAATCGTTCCTCAGCAACAAATCATCGCCACGAGCATCAACCAGCAATTAGACCTAAGCATTTTCTTCTAGAGTGAAGTCCTCACTTGTTGTTTCATCACCTACATTATAAGGTTCAAACTTTAAGCCTAATGCTTAGTAAGGAGTGCAAAAAATACATGCATACAAAATAAAATCATGTTCTCATCTCTTACTTAAATCAGAAATCATGCTTATAATCTCATTCATTTTCAAATCGTGGGAATCATATACTTGTTCATCATTTTCATATCATGGATTAAGGAGAAGTTTGTGCCGAAGGGGGGTAGGCAGAGTGCTTGTACATGGCCCATACGGGCAAGAATCATGGTCCATCCCTGGACAGTGACATGGCCAATACCGCCCCCAACCCTCACTTAATCAAGGTTTCATACGTTTCGTTTTCTTGTTTCATTTATAAAGGAGTATGCGTGTAAGACACTTTGTATACTCCGTAAATAAATCATGATGCATGAATATAATCATTCTCAAAACATGAGACCATGGAAAGAGTTGTTCATCAGAAAACACAGCATACACTATTCCAAATATTATACTAAAACAGACAACTTCTCAAACATAATCGAATATCAGAAACAAACTCAACCTACTACCCTTGTGATGCAGGGCCCTAATGGCCAGAAATCTTAACACACTCACTTACCTGGATTCCTTAGCAATGTCTTTCTTCACTTGGAGTTTTTTCTCACCTAAGTCATTTCACGTATTAATGTAAGAAAACAAATCCTAAGAGTGTCTAATATTCCAGAATGGTAGCTCTCTAGCTAAGTATATATCCTAGAAATCTAACTCATTTTCATTCGAGCATTATATCAGTCACCTAGTGTGCATAAAAACCTCAGCTAAACGATACTGGTGTTCGGGTTCACCAGCTACCCAGGCTCAGCCAACACTCATTATTTCTACTTATTATCTACGACAATCATAAATGCTATGTTAATAGTTATTTCTACCATGATACTTCAACTTCCTCAAAAAACTCGAATCTAAAACTCTAATCAACTCTTAAATGACTAATCAGTAAACACATTGTCCAAGTCTTACCTCGAGCTTGGAGAATCGGAAGAAATCCGAAGGGAGTCGATCGCTAGAGGAAGAACAGAGAAAGGAGCTGGGGGGAAAGAGAGTCGGCTGAAAGGGAAAAGTCAGCTGAGGGAGGTTTTTGTGAGGTTTTAGGATTTTCATTTTCTATTTATACACTATTGAGCTAGGTCTATTTACAAGTTTGCCACCAAAATTAATTTTATAAAAAGAGCTAATTAAACTTTGGCGCCTAAATTTTCGACCAAGGAAATGTATGCATGGATGGCAATTAATTCAGTTGCGTTAAAAGAAAGTTCACCTGCCCGAAGTTGTCGGGTGTTACAGTTGAAGAGTGTTTGGAGATATTTATGGATGATTTCTCCATTGTGGGAGAATCTTTCGACTTACGTTTAAAGAATCTGGAGAAAGTTCTGAAAAGATGCATGGAAACAAACCTAGTACTCAATTGAGAGAAATGCCACTTCATGGTTCCAGAAGGAATAGTGCTTGGGCATCGAGTTTCGGAGAAAGGGCTAGAAGTGGACAAAGCCAAGGTGGAAATCATTGAGAAATTACCCCCACCGAAGACAGTAAAAGGGATTAGAAGTTTTTTGGGACATGCAGGATTTTATCGCCGCTTTATTAAAGACTTCTCAAAAATTTCTAAACCTCTCTATGCATGTTATTGGAGTTGAACACTTCTTTTAACTTTGACGAGGACTGTTTGGAAGCATTTAATTTGTTGAAACAAAAGTTGATCACCGCACCAGTGATAGCAGCACCTGATTGGACTTCATCATTCATTTTGATGTGCGATGCGAGTGACTATGGTGTGGGAGTAATGCTGGGACAGAAGAAAAACAGAGTATTCCATTCCATCTATTATGCCAGCAAAACTCTAAATGAAGCTCAAAGGAATTACACAACTACCGAAAAAGAACTACTAGCAGTGGTGTTTGCATTTGATAAATTTAGAGCATATTTGATAAGAACAAAGGTTATTGTGTATACCGATCATGCAGCAATCAAGTACTTGGTTGCGAAGAACGATGCTAAACCAAGACTAATTGTAACGCCCCGAGTTATCTGAACCCGGTTTGCTACTCATAACGCTGAATCGAACCATGACGTCTTGATGCTAAATTTAAAATTTCACTCGACAGCCAAAATTTGACTTTTTCTAAAACTAAATATATTTTAAAACTTGCAGCGGAAAATCAATTGGACATCAATGAAGCTAAGTAACCTGTGAAAACATTTTAAAATGACTGTTGGAAGTGTTAAGAGTAATTGGCTAAAAGACGTAAAGCTAAAAAAAAAAAAAAAAAAAAAACGCGGAATGCCCGTGAAGTTGCCGAAGTCGAACACATCTGCCGACGACAAAGTCAACAGAAGAAGCAGAAATAGGAATTAGGAGGTTTCTACCGATGACGTGTACAAACAACGCACCACCATCTACCGACAAGCCAACATAACTTCATCTGCCGATGGAGTCAACATAACTTCATCTACCGATAGATTTCCATCTGCCGATAGACAAGCACGCGACATCTACCGACAACGACATTACGACTCCTTCCGATAAGATTAAAATATACACTACATCTGCCGATAGCAAAACTACAGGTTTTGCGACTTGCACCTGCCGATGACGTCAGCCGGATGTTCTCTCTCTCATCCAACGAATTTACTGAAGGCACCTTCCGATAGGCAGAACGACAAAACTAAACATCCAGAAACAAACCAAATCACTGCCCTTCCCAAATTCAGTAAAAACAATGTTTTCAAAATCCAACAGAATACCATTATCAGAAGATTCTCAAAAATGTATTCAAAGCTTTGAAACCACTATTGTCATAAAATTTTCAGAAAAACGTCTATACTGAACTAGTTACCCTCAACTCAACACCTGCAGCCATGTATTAAACCGCCTCAACAGATGGCCAAACCGATGCCTGAAAATGCTCCTCCAACCAGCCTATTCCTCATGTTGGTCGGTAAACATACCTTCAGTAACTTCTTCACCTACATCACAAAACTCATCTATTAGCCTAATGCTAAGCAAGTAGAGCGATGAATGAAATGGATCAATGAAGCAATAATTTCCCTAAACATGCGGTCTCTACTTTCTCATCTCAGTTGTATTCAAATTCGTTCTCTGTTGATCCCTCCGTACGATGGGAAAGTGGATCAGTCATTCCCCAAAGCATACATCCTCTGATCTCAATTAAGGGGCGGATTAATTCCCTTAACAGTTAACTGGTCTGATCCCCCTGTAGGATTGGGAAGTGGATCACTTTTCCCAAAACCTCAATCCTCTGTTCTCAATTAAGGGGCGGATTAATCCCCCTTAACAGTTGTTCTGATCATCCTGCTCACACTTACCATGCGTTTCATGTAAATTCATTTTCGTAATCTTTCAAAAACATGATGCATGACAACTGGAAAATAAACATACAAAACATACATAAATCCTACTGTTTTGTGATGTAGGCCCGAAGGCACAAACAAACTCTACTTACCTGGATCCCTGGAAATCGCTCGGCTAAATGCTACCTCAGAAGCTCGCTCACCTAAAATCATAATAGTACATATATCAAACTTTCACTAAACTTCACAAAATCAATACAGGAGTTTGAGGAACAAAATTTGAAACCCCACAACTCGAGTATTCTCAATAGTCGCTCAGCCAGAACCTACTATAAATCACAACATTCCTCAAAACTCCTCACATTGTACTCCCTCAGCTATCTAACTACTAAAATCGCAAGAAAACAAGGAGGGCTTACCTAGGTTGAAGGAGAATCGGGCAGGAGAATCGCCTAGAGATTTCTGCCGTTCGAGCTGAAGACCGAAGGGAAAGAAAATGAGTAATTGTGGCGGCTACTCTAAACTTTTTGCCATAAATACCTTATCCACTTTCAAATTTGCCAATTACCCTTATGCCCTTACTTACTCATTCTTCAACTTAACCTACATTATACTAAGATTTCATTCATCGATTATACTTAATAGATTTATCTGTTATTTTAAATTTTTAATTAAAGTCGGGTGTTACAATCTACCCTCCTTAAAAGAATTTTGTCCTCAAAATTCAGTACCTGAACAGTTCTGGATGTTGGTCCATTATGTCTTGTTGGCGCTCCCATGTTGCCTCCTCTGTGTTCTGATTGTGCCACAAGACTTTCACCAGCGGCACTTCTTTGTTGCGTAGTACCTTTACTGCATAATCCAGAATCTTTACTGGCTTCTCCTCGTAGGTAAGTGTAGGTTGAATTTCAATGCTTTGCTGTTCAACAACTTGGGACGGATCCCTCACACATTTCTTTAACATCGAGACATGGAACACGTCATGTATCCCTCCCATAGAAGCTGGTAGCTGTAACTGATAGGCTGCCTTCCCAATCCTTTTCAGAATTGAGAAAGGACCAACAAATCTAGGATTCAGTTTGCCTCTCTTTCCAAATCTCACAACTCTTTTGAATGGTGATACCTTAAGAAAAACCTCATCGCCTACTTTAAACTCTAATTCTCTGCGTCTTCTGTCAGCATAGCTCTTCTGTCGGCTTTGAGCTGTTAAGATCCTCTGACAGATGAGGGCAACCTTCTCAATAGTTTGCTGCACGATGTCAGGACCAAGCAACTGTGCTTCACCAACTTCGTCCCAGTACAAAGGAGATCTACATTTTCGTCCATACAAGGCCTCATACGGTGCCATTCCTATTGTTGCTTGAAAACTGTTATTATAAGAAAACTCCACCAAAGAGAGATACTTGCTCCAAGAACCTTGAAAATCCAAAACACATGCCCGGAGCATATCCTCTAATGTTTGAATGGTTCTTTCCGATTGTCCATCTGTTTGAGGGTGAAAGGCTGTACTGAAGTTTAGCTGTGTGCCCATGGCTTTATGTAAACTCTTCCAAAATTTGGATGTGAATCTAGAGTCTCGGTCTGAAACTATAGTAGCTGGAACTCCATGTAGTCGCACAACCTCATGCACATACAATTCGGCTAGCTGATCCATAGAGTAAGTCATCTTGATGGGTAAGAAATGGGCTGATTTGGTTAATCGATCGATTATCGTCCAGATTGCATCATGTCCTTTTGCTGTTCTGGGTAATCCTACAACAAAGTCCATGGTTATCTGCTCCCATTTCCATTCAGGGAGTGGTAATGGCTGCAACATTCCTGCAGGCCTATGATGTTCAGCCTTAACCTGCTGGCAGATCAAACACAATCCTACATGTTCAGCAACGCTCCGCTTCATACCTGGCCACCAATAAGTCTGCTTAAGGTCTCTGTACATCTTTGTACTACCAGGATGAACGGAAAATCTAGAAGAGTGAGCTTCAGAAAGGATTTCATCACGAAGCTCTTTATTGGCTGGTACAAAATATCTATTCCTGAACTTAAGTATTCCATCATCAGTATAATTGAAGTCCAAATTGTCAGTAGAATCCATGCTCGACTTGAACTTTTTACACTCCTCATCAATGTCCTGGGTTTCTTTTATCTTTTCTAGAATGGTAGGTTTCAAGGAGATGGCAGAAAGCATAGCTGCTACATTGGACACAGTTTCTAGGTTAAACTTGTGAAATTCAGTCTCTAAGGCCACCGGCATATCCAGAATCAAAGCTGAGGCTGACGGTATTACTCTACTTAATGCATCAGCCACCACATTGGCCTTACCAGGATGGTATTTAATCTCAAAATCGTAGTCTTTAACAAACTCCAACCACCTACGTTGCCTCATATTTAATTCCTTCTGCGTGAAAATATACTTCAGACTTTTATGATCCGAAAATATTTCACAAGGCTGTCCATACAAGTAGTGCCTCCAAATCTTAAGTGCAAATACTACAGCAGCTAATTCTAAATCATGGGTAGGGTAATTCTTCTCATGAGTTTTCAACTGTCTAGAGGCATAAGCTATGACCTTACCATCTTGCATTAACACACATCCAAGACCAACCTTGGAAGCATCACAGTAAATACTAAATTTACCATCCACAGCTGGAAGGGTTAAAATTGGAGCATTGGTTAGTTTCTATTTTAAGGTCATGAAACTATGTTCACATTCATCGGTCCATATATACTTCACATTTTTCCTAGTTAACTTAGTAAGGGGTGTAGCAATATTTGAAAATCCTTCAATGAACTTTCTGTAATACCCTGCTAACCCGAGGAAACTCCTAATATCAGAAGCATTCTTCGGTTGAGGCCATTCCTTAACCGCACGAACTTTGGCTGGATCGACAGATATTCCATCCCCAGAGATCACGTGACCAAGAAAGTGAACTCTGTCCAACCAAAACTCACACTTGGAAAACTTAGCATAAAGCTGGTGCTGTCTGAGTACTCCTAACACCAAACTTAAATGCCTTGCATGCTCATTCTTAGTTCTAGAATAGATCAGAATGTCGTCTATGAATACTATGACAAACTTGTCCAAATACTCATGAAACACCCTATTCATGAGATCTATGAAAGCTGCTGGTGCATTTGTCAAACCAAAGGACATAACCAAAAATTCGTAATGTCCATATCTCGTACGAAAGGCAGTCTTTGGTATATCCTCAGACTTAACCTTCAATTGGTAGTACCCCGATCTTAAGTCAATCTTAGAGAAAACTCGTGCACCTTGAAGTTGGTCAAACAAATCATCGATCCTAGGTAATGGGTACTTATTCTTGATGGTTAACTTATTTAATTCTCGGTAGTCAATGCACATGCGCATTGATCCGTCCTTTTCTTAACAAAGAGAACTGGTGCACCCCACGGTGAATAACTTGGCCGTATGAATCCTTTTTCCAACAGTTCCTCTAACTGTTTCTTTAATTCCTTGAGTTCCGTTGGTGCCAATCTGTATGGATTCTTAGATATAGGTTCAGCACCAGGATAGACATCCACCACAAATTCGATCTCTCTATCAAGTGGTAAACCAGGCAGGTCATCAAGGAAAACTTCAGGGAAATCTTGAGCTATTGGAACCTTTTGGAGACTCGGTTCTCCTACCAGCTTTGTGTCTAATACGCTAGCCAGAAAGCATGAATACTCACTACACGGGAAAGGTTTAGCGCCGACAGAGGATAAAACAGACATTCTTCTGTCTCTCCTTGAGGCTTGAAAGGTGTGTTTCGAACCACCAGGGGGTTGGAAACTAACTATTCCAGTTCTACAGTTTATTGTGGCATAGTGCTTAAACAGCCAATCCATTCCTAAGATTACATCAAATCCCATGATCTCTAAAATAATGAGATCAGCAGGTAGGTTCTTATCTCCTACTGTCACTACACTATTAAGCAGCACACGGCTAGAGCGCATGCGTTCGCCAGAAGGTAAAGCAACATTGAACATATGCTCAGAAAGTGAAGACTCGACGTCTAATTTATCAGCAAAGGCAGACGCTATGAAGGAATGTGTTGCACCTGAATCTATTAAAGTAAAAGCAGGCATAAAATTGACTAGTATGGTACCTGACACAACAGCAGGCTGATCTTCATCACCCGATTCTACCATGGAGAATATTCTTGGCTTAACATTCACAGGGCCATTCTTCAGAGCTGGACAATCCCTATTCATGTGGCCAACTTTATTACAATTATAACAGCGAAGGACTCTGGGCTTTGGGCAATCCTTAAGCAGATGCCCGGTCTCCTCACAGTTGAAACACTTCCCCGCGCTAATTCTACACTCTCCTGGGTGAAATCTTAAACACTTTGGGCATTGAGGGAACTTCCTAGTATCTGGTGTCTTCTTCTCCTTCCCTTGACTGCCCTGGCCCTCACTGGGCCTCTTCGTTCCCCTGTGATGGTGTGGCTGGGTGAACTTTCGTGGAGCCGCACTAAACCCAGCACACTTCATCTCCGCCTCTTCCACTTCTAATGCCGTGGACACTACTTCACTGTAGGACAATCCTTTTATACCCGAGAACTTGACCCCTCTATAAATCTCAGGTTTCAGCCCATGCACAAATTGGAACACTTTATCCTCATCTCTGCGTGCGAGGTGTCCGGCAAACCTTGATAGGGATTCAAACTGTCTGCTGTATTCAGCTACGGTCCCTGTCTGTTTCAAGTTCATGAACTCCAACTTCTTTGTGGTCTGAACAGTACTATTAAAATACTTCTCATAGAAAATCTCCTTAAATTGCGTCCAAGTCATCGTAAGAACATCATGGGTGGTCTCCATCGTTTCCCACCAAAGTTGAGCATCACCGGCAAAGTGGAAGGTTGCCAAAATGACCTTTTCTCCTTCTCCCACATTTGCACACCTAAACATGCTTTTTATCTTTTTCAACCATTCCTCGGCCACAATTGGATTAGCTGACTTTCCATCAAAAGTGGGTGGTCGCAACCTCCTAAACCTCTCTCCTGCCTGTTCATTGTTGGAACCCGAGTTGGCACTCCCTTGTACCTCTCGGTTCAGTAGCAGTCCCAACTGATCGGACTGCTGGCGCATCATATCAAATTGCTGGCGTACTAAGTCTGTCAGCTGCCTGATCACACCAGAATTCTCAGTACTCTCCGGGTTTGGTGTCCCCCTCTGTACTCTCGGTCTACCTGGTCGTCTAGACATTTTACTATATCCCTGTAAAAGGTTAACTATTCTCATAAATATCTAATAACTAAAACTAACATAAACACTTACAGTTGTTGGAGTACTTCCATGCAACGATCGGCACTGTTGAGTAATTCTTTGAACGGTTTAACCAAATGGCTCTGATACCAACTTGTAACGCCCCGAGTTATCTGAACCCGGTTTGCTACTCATAACGCTGAACCGAACCATGACGTCTTGATGCTAAATTTAAAATTTCACTCGACAGCCAAAATTTGACTTTTTCTAAAACTAAATATATTTTAAAACTTGCAGCGAAAAATCAATTGGACATCAATGAAGCTAAGTAACCTGTGAAAACATTTTAAAATGACTGTTGGAAGTGTTAAGAGTAATTGGTTAAAAGACGTAAAGCTTAAAAAAAAAAAAAAAACGCGGAATGCCCGTGAAGTTGCCGAAGTCGAACACATCTGCCGACGACAAAGTCAACGGAAGAAGCAGAAATAGGAATTAGGAGGTTTCTACCGATGACGTGTACAAACAACGCACCACCATCTACCGACAAGCCAACACAACTACATCTGCCGATGAAGTCAACATAACTTCATCTGCCGATGGAGTCAACATAACTTCATCTACCGATAGATTTCCATCTGCCGATAGACAAGCACGCGACATCTACCGACAACGACATTACGACTCCTTCCGATAAGATTAAAATATACACTACATCTGCCGATAGCAAAACTACAGGTTTTGCGACTTGCACCTGCCGATGACGTCAGCCGGATGTTCTTTCTCTCATCCAACGACTTTACTGAAGGCACCTTCCGATAGGCAGAACGACAAAACTAAACATCCAGAAACAAACCAAATCACTGCCCTTCCCAAATTCAGTAAAAACAATGTTTTCAAAATCCAACAGAATACCATTATCAGAAGATTCTCAAAAATGTATTCAAAGCTTTGAAACCACTATTGTCATAAAATTTTCAGAAAAAAATCTATACTGAACTAGTTACCCTCAACTCAACACCTGCAGCCATGGATTAAACCGCCTCAACAGATGGCCAAACTGATGCCTGAAAATGCTCTTCCAACCAGCCTATTCCTCATGTTGGTCGGTAAACATACCTTCAGTAACTTCTTTACCTACATCACAAAACTCATCTAGTAGCCTAATGCTAAGCAAGTAGAGCGATGAATGAAATGGATCAATGAAGCAATAATTTCCCTAAACATGCGGTCTCTACTTTCTCATCCCAGTTGTATTCAAATTCGTTCTCTGTTGATCCCTCTGTACGATGGGAAAGTGGATCAGTCATTCCCCAAAGCATACATCCTCTGATCTCAATTAAGGGGCGGATTAATTCCCTTAACAGTTAACTGGTCTGATCCCCCTGTAGGATTGGGAAGTGGATCACTTTTCCCAAAACCTCAATCCTCTGTTCTCAGTTAAGGGGCGGATTAATCCCCCTTAACAGTTGTTCTGATCATCCTGCTCACACTTACCATGCGTTTCATGTAAATTCATTTTCGTAATCTTTCAAAAACATGATGCATGACAACTGGAAAATAAACATACAAAACATACATAAATCCTACTGTTTTGTGATGTAGGCCCGAAGGCACAAACAAACTCTACTTACCTGGATCCCTGGAAATCGCTCGGCTAAATGCTACCTCAGAAGCTCGCTCACCTAAAATCATAATAGTACATATATCAAACTTTCACTAAACTTCACAGAATCAATACAGGAGTTTGAGGAACAAAATTTGAAACCCCACAACTCGGGTATTCTCAATAGTCGCTCAGCCCGAACCTACTATAAATCACAACATTCCTCGAAACTCCTCACATTGTACTCCCTCAGCTATCTAACTACTAAAATCGCAAGAAAACAAGGAGGGCTTACCTAGGTTGAAGGAGAATCGGGCAGGAGAATCGCCTAGAGATTTCTGCCGTTCGAGCTGAAGACCGAAGGGAAAGAAAATGAGTAGTGGTGGCGGCTACTCTAAACTTTTTGCCTTAAATACCTTATCCACTTTCAAATTTGCCAATTACCCTTATGCCCTTACTTACTCATTCTTCAACCTAACCTACATTATACTAAGATTTCATTCATCGATTATACTTAATAGATTTATCTGTTATTTTAAATTTTTAATTAAAGTCGGGTGTTACACTAATCCGCTGGGTGCTACTGCTTCAAAAGTTTGATATGGAAATCCATGATAGAAAGGGATGCGAAAATCAAGTTGCAGATAATCTATCTCGACTGGAAAATATGAGCAAACAACAACTTGGAGATAATATCAAGGAAACATTCCCAGATGAACAGATGTTGAAATTGGATGTATCTCCAGTGCCTTAGTATGTAGACTTTGTCAATTATATTGTAAGTGATATCATCCCTCTCGACATAGATTATTAGCAGAAAAGGAAGTTCTTGAAAGACGTGAAACAATATTTTTGGGATGAACCATTCCTCTTCAAATAATGCGCGGACCAGTTGCTGAGAAGATGTATACCCGAAGAAGAAATGGAGCTAGTGCTGCAGCAATGCCATGCAGCATCATACGGAGGTCATTATGGAGGAACACGTACAGCCGCGAAAAGTTCTGCAATCAAGTTTGTACTGGCCTACCTTTTTTAAAGATGCTAATAATTTTGTGAAAAGCTGTGACATGTGCCAAAGAATAGAAAACATATCAAGAAAACATGAGCTGTCACTGACTAACATCATGGAGATCGAAGTCTTTGATGTTTGGGGGATTGACTTCATGGGACCTTTTCCAGCATCTCATGGGAACCAATATATCCTTTTGGCGGTTGATTATGTTTCTAAATGGATAGAAGCTGTAGCATTGTCAAACAATGAAGGGAAGAGTGTGCTCAATTTTTTTGCAGAAAAATATCTTCACAAGATTTGGAACTCCCAGAGCAATTATCAGTGATGGAGGATCTCATTTCTGCAACAGATTCTTCACTAGGTTATTAAGTAAGTATGGAGTTAGACACAAGGTGACAACAACATACCGCCCACTAAGTAATGGCCAAGCAAAAGTATCTAACAGGGAAATAAAACAGATCTTGGAGAAAGTAGTGAATCCGAATAGAAAAGACTGGTCACAGAAATTAGACGATGCATTATGGGCGTATATAACAGCTTATAAGACTCCTCTGGGCACTACTTCATACAACATTATTTATGGAAAAGCTTGCTATCTTCCTGTAGAGTTAGAAGACAAGGTGTAACGCCCCCGAACCCACCCTGGCTCGGTGCGCTACTTGGCTCACACTAACCCCGATGAAAACGACATTTAAAACTAATTTAACATAATTTTCATAAACCCCAAAACTTAAAATAAACTAACACAGCGGGATTTAAAAGAAACTAAATCTCACGAAGTTCTCTTATGTTATACCTAGCTGCCTAGACTCACTAATTTCCTTTAATCCTAACCTATAAGCACCACGGCGTCCTTCCTGAAAATTTCGGCAAAGTAACGCCTGAAAATGGCGCCTCCAAAATGCTAGGTACCTACAAATGAATAAATCCCAACCAGATCCAGAATAATCTTACTTCACTAACAAGCTATCCACTTAACAATCCCACATATAAAAACCTCCAAATACAGGGCGACACATCACCCTTAACCTAACTATATACAACAAATACAATTAGTTACGCTTTCCCACCATTTTTACAAACAGACATCTAAAATAGACTATCAAATATAAAGCCCCACATCTCCCGAAGACCATGGTCGAGGCGCCCCGACAACTGCCTGCACCGGCATGCTCCATGCACCACCAACTGCTGCTAGTCCTAGGCTGTCTCATCTACCTCACCTGAGTAAATCGCGCCACCTACACCATAGAACACAAAAGTAAGCCTAACGCTTAGCAAGTAGGGAAATAATGCACAACAACACACTAAATGCTCGACTCAACCCTAACATGCAGTTTCTACACACTCTGTTGCTTTCTTTTCATTTCGGTTGCAATTATCTTTCACTTTCATGTGAATCAAGTAGGCACACACCCCCACACAGTCCAGGACGGCCACGCCTTGATCCACGGAGCTAGATCGGAGGCACACGTCCCAACACAGTCCAGGACGGCCAACACAAATCTCCCCCAATCGATCGTAGAATCCTCATTGTGCACTTCAAGCACGAACAGGTCGAGGCATTCATACTCACGATACATTACGTACATTAGCATAGCATCTCGAATAGAATCCCTCGCGGGGTGCTCAACGAGCCACTAGCCAGACGAAGCTATTCTACTCCGAGACCACGTTGCAATCAATTCTTATCTTTACGTTTCATTCTCACCACTCAAGCATGCAAAACACGTGGTTTCGTAGTTTAGAAAACAATGATGCATGGAACACGATGCATGACACAAATTTAAAACATAGCAATCAAACAAACAATCCCTACCGTTCTATGGTGTAGGCCCGAAGGCAACAAACATGCATCCACTACTTACCTGGCGTCTTAGCCTGTTCAGAATACTCGAATTCCTGTCCACCTACGGCTCGACCTATGATAAATATTCATCAAATCATTAAAATCAAGCCTACATTTACTAATTACGCTCAAACTACTATTTCTAGCCTAATCCAATTAAAACCTAACTAAACGGGCCACTAATTTGGGTTCGGTAAAAACCGACCCGAAACTTTAAACACGCGTAACTTTTGCGTCGGATATCGGAATCGAACGATTCCAGCGGCCACGCGCTCCTCTAATAACCTAGTTTAACCTGCCAAAAGAAATTTTAAAACAAACGACCCTAGCTAGGTCAAAATAGCAAAAACCCGAACTGCCCCTTTACCCGGAAAATCCCCCATTCCGATTTTTCATCAATTCTCCACCGATTCCTCACTAATCAACCACAAATACCCTCAATTAACATAATTTAACCAAAAATCTCAAACTACAAGCAAAACCCGAAATGCCCTAAAGAGGGCTTCACTGTTTTTCGCCCAAATCGGGCTCATCACGGTTAGGCGACCAAAACCGGACCAAGGGTCGGCAAACCCACGCCGGAGTTGACCAAAAACGGCCGGTGATCAGAGCCAAATTGGGCTCGTCACCCTCGGCCACGAACAGAGCCGAAAACAGGGTAAAAAATCACCTGTCGGGTTGTGCACGAAGACAACCAACCCAGCACATCGCCGTCGTCTGGCCGGGCCGGAGAACGCCGAAAAACGCCGGTGACCGTCGCGCTCCGTCGATCATTGCCCTCCCTCGCCACCGTTCTCCTCTCCCCTGCCTCCTCGTTGCCCGACTCGACAACAGAATAGCTTCGGCTATTCTGTTGTTTTATTTTATTTTTAATTAAATAATAATAATAATAATAATAATATTAACAATAATACCATTTTGCCCTACCGTACTTTCGACCATTTCAAATTTCGTTAAATCTCATTCTTAAATTAAAATCTCCGGCTTAATTTCACTAGGACCCGAACTTAAATTAGAAACTTCGCTTTTCTTTTAAATTAATTAAACCAACATATTTTATTTTCTCTTCAATTTTTCTTAAAAAAAAATCCCGGGTGTTACACAAGGCTTTTTGGGCAATAAAAGCATTGAACTTGGATTTGCAGCAAGCAGGAAGGAGTAAATTTTTATAGTTGCGAGAATTAGAGGAGTTACGAATGGGAGCCTACGAAAATGCAAGGATTTATAAAGAAAAAGTTAAAAAATGGCATGACAGAAAGATACAACATAGGATTTTTGAGAAGGGACAAAAGATATTGCTCTTTAATTCCAGAATAAAGTTGTTTCTAAGAAAGCTGAAATTTAGATGGTTTGGACCATTTGAAATCATAGAAATGTTTCCATATGGCACACTGGAATTATGGGATGAAAAGAGTGGCAGAACTTTCAAGGTTAATGATCAGAGAGTAAAGCATTATCATGGAGAAGTATTGACAGAAATTACGTTAATTTCTCTCGAAGACAGAAAAGAAACGTGAAGTAAGGGAAAGTCAGGCTGAAGACTAAACAAAAAAAAATCAAGCGCTTATTGGGAGGCAACCTAATGTCTAATATCCTTTTTATATCCTTTAGTTTTCCTATAAAATAATGGTGATGCTACAACATTTGCTGTAGCATCACAGATAATCGAAATAAAAATTAAATGCGTAGGTTTAATTGTTAATTTATTTATTTACTTTTATTTTATCATTTATAATTTTAAAATGTTTACCTTACCAGCCAGATAAAAAAAAAAGGTAAAATAATTAATTAGATGTTTTTCTAATTATTTAATGTTAATTGACCACCTTCATAAAATTTTCCTCTCTTTCGAATTTTCAGATGATTTCTACTTTTCTCTTCTGAAGCCCTAGCACCGCTGCAGCAATTCTTCAGAGTCTTGCTTCTCATGACATTTTCCCTCCCATTTCAGGATACCAAATACCATTATGAGATCTAAGAGATCTGGACGAAAATCTGCTGAAGACATGCATAAGCTGGAATTCATCTCCGACACAGCAAAACTTCGGTATGATCAAGGTATGAAAAAAAAACTTTTGCTCTAGAAAAAAGATTTGTTCTTTCAGAAGGCACCTACACTGGGTACTCGGCCTATATCTCTTCAATAATTCAAGAGCGTCATTAAACGAGATCTTGTGCTCTTCTGTAAGAGGTCATAACGGCTTTGGTTAAAGAATTCTACGCCAACTTTGAGGGCGAGCTACCTCAGATAGTACGGTTCATAAAACGAAAGGTAAAGATTACGCTAGCCGCGATAAACTCATTTTATAATTTAGAGGAAGTGGAAGATGAATATTATATGCACGCGGATAATCATTCCCCGTCATTCCTAAAAGTTGTGCTGAAGGAAATCACTGAACCCGACGCTGTGTGGGATGTTTCTAAAATCGAATCCTTCTCTCTTCCTCACATTAAGCTACTGCCAAAAGCAAAAGTCTGGTATCATTTTATTAAAATTCGTTTATTACCTTCTTCTCTTGGCCAGCATGTCACCAAAGAAAGAGCTATTTTGTTATACTGCCTTTTGACTGGGAAACGCATCAATGTGGGACAGATTTTATACCGACATTTATGTACTAATGCATTATGACCCAAGGGGCAATTTTTCTTTCCCGCTTTCATAACAGGATTATGCGAACATGCTGGAGTGATTTATGAAGACCAAGAAGAAAAATTGACACCAGCATCAGGCATTACTCCTGTAGCAATAAAAAAGGATTGCATTGACCAAATTGGAGGAAGAAGCTGTTGAGGAAGCACCACCTAGAAAGTGAAACACCCATGCTCCACGTGCTGTAAGCAGAGCTGCAACATCAGTAGAAAGCACTGTCTACCAACAACAAATTATGGAGGGCTTGAAGCTTTTGGATGAAACATTGGCCAAGCAACAAGAAACTCTACTCATGATCAAACAGCGACTGAGCCAACAAGAGGTCCAACAATTTCACATAGATGCAAGGCTCCAAAGAATGAAACGAAAAAGCAGAGTATTATGGCGCTACAATAAACTTCGAGACAGAGCATTGGTCGAGAGTTTAACCAGATCTTTTGCTGAGCCTCGACCAACCATGCTGCTCCATGACTCTGAGTCTGATCCAGACAATGAAGACTAACAATCTAGGGAAGTTCTTGCCCCCCTTTTTTGTTTGCATTCTATTTTGTTTGGCAGTGGGGATACTGCCAATTTTTAAGTTTGGGGGTAAGGAAGTAGAATGGGTAGAAAAATTAGTTGTTGGCTGTGACAAAAATCAGATGAATAATAATGCAATTTTCAAGTGTTTCCTAATTGAGTAAGTTTATTGAATAATGCCACTCCCACACATTATTAGAAATTAATTAAGATTTATCTCATGAGCTTATTGTTTTTCCTAACACACAAACTCCTTTTAGTTGCTTAGGAATATCATCCTTACTAGACCTTACAATTATAGGTAGATGACAATAATTTAGTGTTTGATGAAGAAAATTAGCAATAAAAGACTTCTTCTAAAAAAAAATAATAATAATAAAAAAGAAGAACAAAAAAAAAAGAAATGAATAAGTGCAATTTCCTAATCTACTTTCAATTTCGAGTGAGCCTTTTGGATACTCGATGGGTAGAAATAAATTATAGGAACTTTTGAAGGAACTCCGTTGCATAATTATTGACTATACTTTCTATTATTTTATATGAGTATACTTCTTTAAGTGAAACTACTGAGTAACCAGAGGTCTTCATGACCAATGTTGTCAATCGTGTAAAAAGGTTGTGTAACTTATAGAGAAAGTCAATGCAAAAATTGTCTATCCCCCTTACTTATTTGTGTATTATATTATCAAAAAGAAAAAGAAAATGAAGAACCTTTGAAAGCTAATTGACTTAGGAAAAATATTGATGAATTGTTATTATATGATATTCATTGTGATATTAGTTTTGATTTTTAAACTTTGCAATTCAAGAGGAGTTTGAGCACACACGCACTTTGAAAATTAGTTCATTAGGAAATAAATCTACATTGATTGATTTTAATTGTGATAGTGAAATTTTTCAATAAATTTTACAAGTTTCCAATTATTTTGAAATTTACATGGAATTTATTGATGGTACCTTGGAAATTTTATTTTACATCACTCGAGGAGGAGTAATGATTTAAGTTTGGTGGTATTTGATAACTCTTAAATTAGAGTTATTTTATACTCCTTTTAATTGATATAACTTATATGATTTGAGTGAATGTAAAAAGAAATTGGTGAAATTAATTGAAATTGTTGCAGAATACTGCAGCATCAAAAGATTGGTTGAATTTAATGTATTTCATGCATATTCTCAAAAGAACAAGAAGATTTGTATCACTAATTCGAATTTTATATTTTTTTATTTGAATGCAGATTTATTAGCGGGAAAATACAAAAAGGGAAGATTGGCATTTTAATAGAAAAACAAATTAAAAGGATGAAAATTATGAAGAGAGAGAAAATAAAAAGGGGATTTGGCTGCTGAATTACGGAGTGAAGAGGGGGACTTAAAACGAAGAGTTCTGGAGGAAGAATACAGGACACACTACGCACGCAGAATGAGAGGAGAAGAAGCAATTGGAAAGAAAAGGATTTTTTGGCTGCTGGATGTCAACCACCATTTTGCTTCTTCTACTTTTCATTTTTGTTTTCTCTGGCTGAATACTTTTATTAGTTTTTCTATTATCATGTTTTAGGCTAAATCTTTTTAATCTTGGTTAGGAGGGAAAGTACTCATTACATGTTTTTATTTTGATCTATGAATGTTATGTATTTTTCACTGAACAATTTCTCATGATTTTTATTACGTAATTTGAATTGTGTCGATAGACAGATTCGATGTCACATGTTCCTATTGTATCGATAGGTAAATAGGAATTGTAAGATGTATGAGTAATTAAATAAATTAAATTTGTTGCAAAGTCGCTAACATTAATTTATTTGGCGTTAAGAATATGAATACAAAGAAAGTTCAGATTAAGTTTTTGCCTTTTCAAAACTGAAAAGAAAATTCTGAAACAGATTTATCTAGGCAATTCGATAGAACCCTAGAAATGTTATGAATTCTTGTTGTTCTGTGATAAATGTTGTAGCATTCCCGTAGCATCAGTAGTAAAATACATGTGATGAGGAAATCAACCCTAACCAAGGCTTTTACCATATTTATCTTTCTAATTCATTTTAATTTGAGTCTTTATTAATTCTGAGTAATTTCATTTTATTATTCATTGTCACTCATCTATTTTCATTATTCTCATTTTTATTTTTATAGAATTTTATAGCAAATTAAATTTAGTTCAGAATATCATCGTGGGATCGACTTTTACTTACTTTATTACTTCGTTAGCGATACGTGCACTTGCGTTAGGGTGTATAAAATCATTAATAGCCGTAAAAATTCTTTTTCTGATTAGTGCAACAATCTCCGCAGTTTGTCTCAAAATATCTAGCCTAACTAGTATTCCTTCACCTACTTCATCTCAATGCACTAGTGATCTACACTTTCGGCGATATAAAGCTTCATAAGGTGTCATCCCAATTGAAGTTTGATAACTGTTGTTGTAGGTAAACTCCACCGATGACAGGTTTTTACTCCAATTTCCTTGGAAATCAATACCACAAGCTCGTAACATATCCTCTAGGGTCTGAATAGTCTTTTTCCTATTGTCCATCTGTTTTGAGGATCAAAAGCTGTATTGAATTTCAACTGAGTACCCATAACTTTTTGCATACTCTTTCAAAATTTAGAGGTAAAACGGGTATCTCGATCAAAGACGATAGAAATGGGCATGCCATGAAGTTTGATAATCTCCTAAACATAGAGTTGAGCATACTGATCCATAGTATATGTAGTCTTTACAGGGAGAAAATGCGCTGATTTTGTCAATCGATTAACTATCACCCAAATAGAGTTGTGACCCTTAATTGTCTTAGGAAGTCCTACTACAAAGTCCATAGTAATATGTTCCTACTTCCATTGAGGCACCATTAGTGGTTGTAATGTACCCGCAGGTCATTGGTATTCCGCTTTGACTTGTTGACAAGTGAGACACTTCTCCACAAATTTGGCTACATCCACTTTCAATCCACGCCACCAATAATACTGCTTTAAATCTTGATACATTTTTGTTGACCCAGGATGTACCGAGTAAGGGGTTGAGTGTGCTTCCTCCAATATAGCTCTCTTTAATTCAGCATCATCTAGTATACATCATCTCTTTTTGAACTGGATAATCCCACCATTAAATATGGAAAATTCAGAAACTCTTCAAGCTTCCAATTCTTCTTTCACCTTGCAAATAAATGCATCGCCGTGTTGCTTATTCTTTATTTGCTCAAGTAAACTTGGTTGAAGAGTCATAACAGACAATCTCTTTAATAGCTCAAACGGTACAACTTCAATGTTAGATTTCTACATCTCCTTAGTTAGCTGTCTTAGAATCAGCCGCAACGAAGAAATTTGAGACGATGCTCTTCTACTCAATGCATCAACTATAACATTAGCTTTGCCAAAATGATAATTAATTTCACAGTCATAGTCATTTACCAATTCTAACCATCTGCGTTATCACATGTTTAGATTCTTCTGAGTTAGAAAATATTTCAGATTTTTGTTATCCATATAAATTTTGCACTTTTCTCCATAAAGATAATGCTTCCAAATTTTTAATACGTGAACTACAGCTGCAAGCTCCAAATCATGAGTTGAGTAGTTTTTCTCATGTTCGTTCAACTGTCTTGAGGCATAAGCTGTAACGCCCCGAGTTCTCTGAACCCGGTTCGTCACACAAAACCCGTACATGACTAAAAACTTCATCCATATTTTTAAATTTGCAGCGGAATTAATTTAAATAACTTAGAGTTAAACAAAACCAAAAAATGTTTTTGGATAATCGGATAAAATGTTCGAGATAATCGACCAAAAGAAATAAAGGTTTAAATCACAAAAAAACGCTGTTAAATCTCTAAAGTCAACCACGTCTGCCGGTGGAAAATCAACGAAAGAAGCAGACACGGTAACTAGAAGACTCCTGCCGATGACGTGGACCTGAAGACTTGGAACTGAGACATTTCTCGGCGGGCTGTACCTACCGATGACGTCAACACAACTTCATCTGCCGATGAAGTCAACATGACTTCATCTGCCGATAAAGTCAACACGTCTGCACATACAACTCCACCTGCCGATGAAGTCAACATGACTTCATCTGCCGATAAAGTCAACACGACTGCACATACAACTCCACCTGCCGATGAATCAACATGACTTCATCTGCCGATAGAAATAAGGCTACACCTTCCGATGCCTTTACTGAAGACATCTTCCGATAGAAATAAAACTTCATCTTCCGATGAAAACAACACCACGTCTACCAAAGAAAATAAAACTACACCTTCCGGTAGACAAAACTCGCGATTCCATCTGATAGAAAACAGAACAATATTTCAACTTCTCACATTCTATACCAGAACAACACAACTGCGGTAAAGACTTGTCTATTCTGTTGAAACCATTCAGAAAAAAAAAAAAATTTAAAACTTCATGTTACTCAACTCCAGTAAAAATCCGGTATTAAAACCATCAGAATACCACTATCAGAAAAGAAAACTCAATATGCATCCAAAACATTGAAGTCTCTACTGTTATAAAAATTCAACCTATTTAATTCGAACATTTGCCACTAAACCTTCATTCATATAGACATCAGTTAAACTGCCCCATCAGATTGCCAAACCGATGCCTGGATGTGCTCCCCAACCACGTCTACTCGATTATGCTCTCAGGGAAAATCACCTGTGGTATCCTCAACACCTACATCACAAAACTCATCTATTAGCCTAATGCTAAGTAAGTAAAGCAGTAAATAAGGGAAAATACTGAAACACAAATTCCTAAATATGCAATTTCTACTTTCTCATCTCAGTTGCTCATTCAACGTTTCTGTTCTGACCCCCCTGTGAAATTGGGAGTTGGATCAACTCTCCCAAAGTATACTCATCCACTGACTCATTAAGGGGCGGATTAATTCTCTTAACAGTAAATTCTGATTCACATCCTCCGATCCCCCTGTAGGATTGGGAAGTGGATCACTTTCCCCAAAACCTCAATCCACTGGCTCATTAAGGGTTGGATTAATTCCCTTAACAGCAAATCTGCTTCTCGTACTGTTTCAATCTGTTCATTCCTTGCCGATTCAAAATCATGTAAATTCATTTTCGTACATTTCAAAATATGATGCATGACAACTGGAAATAAAACACATAAACATGCATAAATCCTACTGTTTTGTGATGTAGGCCCGAAGGCACAAACAAACTCTACTTACCTGGTTTCCTTGCAATCACTCGGTCTCAACTACCTCGGAAGCCTTGCTCACCTATTATCATAAGCAGCATATTGATTAGGTCACCATTAATCTTATTCTATGTCACTCAGAAACCTAAGAGGTTCAGTTGGAAACTCTAGTCATCGAACATTCTCGGCTCAATACTAAAATCAAACTCGACTCACTCTCATCATAAACCAGAATACATACATTGTACTCTCTCTGCTATCTAGACACTAAAATCTTCAATAAACGGAAAGAAAGCTTACCTAGATTGAGAAATGAGGATCGGGGAGGAGAATCGCCAGGAGCTCCGCGGGGTTTGAGCTGAATACCGAGAAAGGAGAAATGAGGGAACAGTGGCGGCTAACCTCAATAAATCTTTCCTTAAATACGTTATCCATTCTTAAAAGGTTAATTACTCTTTTGTCCTTGCATAGTTGTTAGTTAACCTAATCATCATAAATGGTTAATTAAATTCGGTTCAATAGAACCGGGTGCTACATAAGCTACCACTTTTTCTTTTTGCATGAGAACACATCTCAATCCATACTTTGAAGCATTACTATACACTACAAATTTTCCTGATCCAGATGGTATAGTAATTATAGGCGCTGAGACTAACCTTTCTTCAGCTCCTGAAAGCTTTACTCGCACTCTTCAGTCCATGAATACTTGACACATTTCTTGGTTAGCTTCATAAGTGGGTTGGCTAAGATTGAAAAACCTTCTACGAATCTTCGATAATATCTCGCAAGACCAAGAAAACTTCTTATTTCAATTGCATACTTTGGTTGAGATCATTTACTAACAGCTTCAATCTTCACTGGGTCCACTGCTAGACCATCATTTGAAATAATGTGGCCAAGGAAATTCATCTTCTCCATCCAAAATTCACAATTGGAGAATTTTGCATATAGCTTCTCACATCTCAACTTTGATAAAATAATCCTCAAGTGTTCTTTATGTTCCTCATTATCCTTCGATTAGATAAGGATGTCGTCAATAAAGACTATTACGAAGTCATCCAAAAATGTCTTGAAAATATGATTCATTAAATCTATAAATGCGGCTGGTGCGTTACTCAATCCAAACGGCATAACTCGAAATTCATAATGGCCATATCTTGTGTGAAACGTCATTTTGAATACATCAGCTTCCTTAATTCTTAGTTGATGATAGCCGGATCTGAGATCTATCTTTGAGAAAACCGCCGCTCCCTTTAATGAATCAAATAAATCGTCAATTCTTGGTAATGGATACTTGTTCTTAATAGTGACTTTGTTGAGCTCTCGATAGTCTATGCACATCCGCATTGACCCGTCCTTTTTCTTCACAAATAGCACCGGTGCTCCCTGGGGTGAGAAACTTGGTTGAATAAATTATTTCTCCATCAAATCATCAAGTTGAGTTTTTAACTCATTTAATTCGCTTGGCGCCATTCTATAAGGAGCTTTAGAGATCGGTGCCGTTCCAGGTCGCAGATCAATACAGAATTCCACATCCCTTGCAAGTGGTAATTTCGTCAGGTCATCAGGAAAAATATCTGAAAATTCACCAACTATCGGCACTTTATCCAATGTCGTGGCTCCATCAGGTTCAAAACATATAGCACTGGCCAGAATTCCTATGCATCCTAAACTCAATAATCTCCGAGCTCGGATTGCTGATATTATTGGAATTCTTAAATTTTTAGAACTTCCATAGAAGAAAAATGACTCTTTTCCAGGCATTTTACCTTCTTCTTGCGACAATCAATAGTAGCATAATGCTTGGAAAGCCAATCCATTCCAATGATGACATCAAAATCAAACATTGCCAAAATAATCAATTATGCTTCCAATTTATTCTCCTCGATACACACATAGCATCCTTTAATAATAGAGTCGGCGACCATAATTTTGCCAGATGGTGTAGCTACTGTCAATTTATACTCTAAAGATTCTACTTTGGTTTTTAATTTCATAGCATGATCAAGGGAGATAAAAGAGTATGTAGCTCCAGAATCAATTAAAATGCTAGAAGATATGCCAGAAATAAAGATCAAACCTGTCACCACAGATGTATTTCCTTTAGCTTTATCCTTAATCATGGCGAAGACTCTAGCATTCGTCTTGGTTTGCTCCCCGACATTCTTTGGGTAGTTATTAATATAATTTCCAGGTTGTCCACATTTAAAACAAGTGTCAGCCTAAATGCGACACTCTCCAAAATGTGGTTTCTTGCATGAGGGACATAAAGGCACATTCGTCATCATGGGTTCCCTCTTAACAAACTTAAAATGTCCTCCAGCAGGTCCACTGTTTATAGGTCGCTTAAATATAGTCGATTGTTACTGTGGAACTTTATTTTGTGCAGCTTGAGTTGTTTGGCTATATCTTCTTCGCCACTCCTAAGCTTTCATGACGTCTGTCTCACCTTGCTATGCAGACAGTGCTTTCTCCACCACAAAAGCAAACGGGGAGTTCTTGGAGGTAATGAAACAGATGTCTTTGAGTATCTCCGCCCTTAATCCTTGGATGAATCTTTTTACTTTCATAACATCGTTACTAGCAATATGAGGGACATAATGAGATAATTGCTCAAATTTGTGCAGATAATCCATCACGCTTCCGGTCTGCTTAAGAGTCATAAATTCTTCAACCTTTGTATTCATCATTGAGTCTGTAAAGTACTTGTCGTTGAATAACTCTGAAATTTCTCTCAGGTCATGGTAGTGACAGAATGCATTACTTTCACTAAATACCACCAGTAATGCGCATCCATTCAGAACATAGAAGATGCGCAATCTACTTTCTCTTCTTTAGAAATCTTGGCATGCTCAAAAATTTTTCGTGATAGTCCTTATCTAATTATTTGCGACTGTCATATCCGTCAAATTTTTGTTAAAAATTGGAGGATCCAATCTTCGAAATCTGACGAAGTCAATGTCAGCATTTCAGGGCCTATTAGGAATCTGGGCTTGCGCATTAATTGCTTAGGTCGCTGCAGTAGCTGTCAGGGTTGCTACATTAGCTGCTTGAGCCAGTTGTTTCATCAACTCCATCATTCGATCAAGTATAACATCCCTACCATTTCCATTTTCTTTGTGATTGGCCATAGTCTACATCAGCAGGACTTTAATTTAAGAAATCTATCTTTATATACTACTTTGAAATGTACTTATATACTACTTTGAAATGTACTATAAAATTATCTAACATACTTTTATCAAAATATAATTTTTAATACAGACTTACTTGTTGATCGACAATCTTCCAAGTGCACGTGAGCATACAGATAAGTCTACAGAACTGTTTTAAAAAACCTAGTGCTCTGATATCAAACTATAACGCCCTAAATTTAAAATCCCCAATTTAATTTCTTCAATTTGAAACCCTAATTTTAGAAACCCTAAAATTTTTCCCAAATCATTTTATCAAATTAAATTCGAGCGTTAAAATCCTAATTTCATAATATTTTGAAATTCTCTTTAAATGATAACTGAAACATTAAATGTGTGGAAGCTTTATCTGTAACGCCCCGAGTTATCTGAACCCGGTTCGTCACACAATGCCCGTACATGACTAAAAATCTCAACCGTATTTTTTTTTTAAAAAAAAACTTGCAGCGGAAATCATTTAAGCAAAAATAGAATTAGACGAAGCCATAGAAACAATGTTAACATAATCGTTGGAAATATCAAGAAGTAATCGGCCAATAAGAAATGGAAGTTTAAATTCAAATACTTGAGGTATCACAGAGATCAAACGGATCTGCCGATTAATAAAGTCAACGGAAGAAGCAGAAACAGAAAATAGAAGGCTTCTGCCGATGACATCAGCAGAAGGCTTCTGCCGATGACGTCAGCCAAATGAAAAAAAAACAAGGACATCTCTCGGTAGACTGTATCTACCGGTGGCTAAACGACAAAATACACTCTACATCTTCCGATGACGTCAGCCAGATGATTTCCTTCATCCGATCGACTTTGTTCTACATCCACCGATGACTAAACGACAAGAGTCCTCCTACACCTACCGACGACGTCAGCACGCATCTGCCGATGAGTTTACTGAGACATCATCCGATAGACTTAAACCTACACCTTCCGATTGAGTAGACTGCATACGCTGATCACTAAACGACAAACTCTCTACTTATATCTTCCGATAGGCACATAACTATAACCCGACATCTACCGATAGACTTCATCTACCGATAGTGAACAAAACAACATCTTCCGATAAAACAAACTACACATACCGATCACTAAACGACATATTTCGTTCTACATCATCCGATGGCTTCCACTGAAGACATCTTCCGATAGACAACAGAACAACAACTCAACCTCTGCCGATAGACTTCATCTAACGATAGAGAACAGAACCACATCCCATCTACTCCTTGGTATACAAACACGACTCTAACCACAGAAAGGAATTTACTCACTTCACTGAAACCATTCAAAAACATTTCAAACCATTACAATACTAAAAATTCAGTGAGTGCCAACATTAAATCCCAACAGAATACTATTAACAGGAAAATCTCGATATTGTATTCAAAACATTGAAATCACTACTGTCATGAAAACTCAATATACTTAAATTGAAACATTGTCAACTAAACTTTCACACCAACAGACATCAGTTAATCCGCCTCATCAGTATACCAGTTCGAGACAGAGAAGTGCTCCTCCAACCCCATCTATTCGTCAGTAAACTCAGGGAATTCACCTGCAGTATCCTCAACACCTACATCACAAAACTCATCTATTAGCCTAATGCTAAGTAAGTAAAGCAATGATGAAATAATATGCTGAAACTTAAATCCTGAATATGCAGTTTCTACTTTCTCATCTCAGTTGCACATCGTTTGTTTACTGATCAGATCCCTTGATTCCCTTGGGAGTGGGATCAATTCTCCCAATGTCATACATCCTCTTCATCAGTTAAGGGGTGGATGAAGTCCCTTAATAGCTGTTCTGATCCTTCAGTTCCCTTGGGAGTGGGATCAGTTCTTCCAATGTCATAAATCCTCTTCATCAGTTAAGGGGTGGCTTAGTTCCCTTAACCGCCAATGCGTTTAAATCTGTACTTGCCTTTCCATAATGATGCATGAAAGTTCATTTTCGTATTCTTTCAAAAACATGATGCATAACATACAGAAAATACTCAAACATACAAAAAAACCTACTGTTTTGTGATGTAGGCCCGATGGCACACACAATACTTCACTTACCTGGCTTCATCGAGAGTTCCTGGTGGTAGGATATTCCAAGAGCTGGCTCACCTAAAACATAAGCACAGCATTACTAAACTTCATTCTAAACATTAGGAAATCTAAAGGGCTAGTTCTAAGGGTTCTGTTCTTCGCCATTCCCGATTCATCGCTAAACCCCAAATCCCATCCCTCACTCTCTGTACTTCCAAAATGCACACATAGCCATCCACCAGCTATTTAGACACTAAAAACAGCAAGCAATCGAATCAAAACTCACCTTGGTTGGAGGGGAATCACCTAGGGGGAATCCGTCGAGCTGAGAGGTAAAAAGAAATGAAACAGTGGCGGTTACTCACACTGGACTCTTCCTTAAATACGTTATCCACTATGTAAAAATTCTAATTACCATCATGCCCTTGCCTGAACATTTCTTAACCTAATCAATAACTCCCCCAACCCTTCTATAAAGTATATCATAAATAATGAATTAAATTTTTGGTTCAATGGAACCGGGTGCTACATTATCAAAATTAAATAACTTTGTCTGAAACTTGAAATAAATGCATAATTAACACCATTAATAAAACTTTATTTAACAATAAAGTTCAACATAATTTATCAAAACATGAAATGTATTCTAAAGACTGAAACACACTAATTCAACTCAAAAACATTTCATTCTTCTGCATGCTCATTTGCCTCTGGGAGGTTATCAATCACAGTTTGTTATTCCTCAGATAAAAAGTCACCTACATCACAATAATACATAAGGTGAGAAAAACTCAGTAAGTGAGAATACCTGCAGTTCCAAAACATGTACTTTTACCGAATCATGTTAACTGTACATACTGGTTGAAAGTTAACCTTCTATTAAGACTTAGTTATCTCATAGATTCATCATCTTTTATTTTTACTTTTACTTTTAACGTTCAAGCTCTTTCTATCACGTAATTGCCGTCAATTCCATCATTATCATACACATGCAAATACCCCACAAATTTTATTTTTTAAACTATTCTATATCAATGCCTAAACATAAGTGCTCATATATCAAATCGTGTAATAAAACAATTATAAAAAAAATAACAAAAATTTCTTGTGATTTAGGGTCGTAGCCAAAATGTTGGAAAATTTATATTTTCACTTATCTAGATTATGAGTGAGAGGGAAATAGTTATCGTTCCAAACCTCCAAATAATCTCCTGCCTAATTTATCGGGTATTAAATTCATACCTAAATAAATCTAAATTTCAGAATAATTTGGGCAGAATTTTCTTACGTGTGGTCTTAGGTCGAATCGGATCGAATTAAATCGATTTTAGCAACGCTTAGAAATTTTCTACCTAAATAAAATATTCAAATAAATTTTTCACTTTAATAATTCAATTTCTCAAGAATTTAGGTAGAAATTCCTTGCCGGTCTATTTTTGAATCGATTCGGGTCGATCAGTTCAAAATTAGGGTTGGGTCAAAATTCGGGTCAGGTCGAGTTCGGTTCGGTTGGACTGGTCCTGGTTTGGTTTGGATGAACAGTGTCGTTCGAGTGAACAGTGTCGGTCGGGTTGGCGGGCTGGTTCGGTTCGGGCTGAACCAGTTTGGTCTGGGCTGAACCGGTTTCGTTTGGGCTTTTAAAAGAACCGGTTCAGTTTTAAAATTAAAACTGAGCCGTTCTTCTTTTTCTTCTTCGCGAGGGGAAGAATAGAGAGGAGTTTCTCTCCTTGCGGGAGGTCGAACGGGAACAGAGGAAGAGAGAGAGAGATGAGGAGAGATGAGCAGAGAGAGAGCGAGAGACTGAAAGGGTTTCGGTCGTGTAGGAGGGGGGGTGTTTGTTGCTTGAGGGGGTTTTTT
>CM039515.1:17049522-17096570 GCA_022432975.1 Begonia masoniana
TCCCAACCCTCTTGATTTCCGAAAACAAGAATAGGGAAACAATTTCTCTCCAAGGCACACCACAATGCCAGACACTCAAACTCGAGTTTATGTCTTGGCTTGGTTGCTCATGGCCTATTTATACACAAATGGCAAGCCGCACAGGTACATGAATACTCATAAGGAGCCTAACATGAATGTGAGCACTAACTAAATACCCATCTACCTTACGTGCGTGGGCCTGCCCCATCGGCCAAGGCTAGGCCCAGCGCCATATGCGAAGGGCCTGCGCCTAGCGCCCCAGATTTGGCTGACCCCACTCCAAGTGGATCCAGCCCGCAGCTTAAGTGCCACCAAACACTGCGAATATTTAGCAAGCCTAAGGAGGATGACTCGCCCCGTCCTTCCTTGGGCCCTGGCCCATGTTTTATGCAATCATGAGAAAATGGGGCGTAACATCCACCCTTACCGTAGGTTATTTTTATTATATATTTCTTTTAAGGTACTAATTATGGTGTAATTAATTGAATTAAAGTCATAACTTGTTTTTATATTTAGATGACTTTACTTTTCATTTATGTTTTGGAAGTGAATGATACGACTCCAAATAGAAACAATGTTACCGTTGGGAAGCTCGTACGAAGCAGATTATCCGTTGCATCTGTAAAATGTGTTCGTCGTCGCCATAAAGGTCTGGAAGTTAATGCTTGAAAACGACATCACTTAGCTTCGCGGTAACTTAAATTCTGGCGGAAGATCATAACCAGATGCAGCTTGTAAAATAATGCCACGTCATCGGTAATGCAACTTGTAGAGCCATCGGCATATGAGGCTTCAAATGTAATCGGCAGCTGACTTAATATGTCATCAGCAGGAATAACCATCGGCACAAAAGAGTCTTCATATGTCATCGGTATAAGAATCTTTGGATGCCATCGGTATTGGAGTGTAAAACTTCATCGGTATTTGAATCTTGTAGGGCCATCGGCAGATGAGTCTTTGAATGCCATCGGCATTTGAATCTTCGTAAGCTATTGGCAGATGAGTCCTTGGAGTTTTGTCGTCTAGTGATCGGCATGAGAAACCTTGAACGACATCGGCAGATGCAGCTACAAAGCAATCGGCATGAACATCTTTAAACACCATCGGCACGAGTTTCTTTAAATGCCATCGGCATATGAATCCTCAAACACCATCGGCAGATGTAAACTTTGAAACTCCATCGGCAGAGACAACCGTAAATACTATCGGCATGAGAATCCTTGAACAGCATCGGCAAGAGTAGCTTCAAATGCTATCGGCAGATTGCATCTTGACACGTCATCGGCACAAGCACGCACTGAACGACTTCTTCTTCTGTCTTTTAGCAATCGGCAGAAGCTTCATTTCTTTGTCGTCTTGTGATCGGCACAAGGAACAACTAATTTTAGCCCTGTTTAACTATTCAGCCATGTATACTCAATACAATTTATTAGATAACTAAAATACCCTTTTCAAGGGTATTTCCAAATAACCTCATATTCATTATTCTCATTAAATACACATAATCAAATTACATTATTTATCCTTTAAATACATCATCAAAAACATATTATGACTTAAACACTCTATAAGTTAACAGGTAGCGTGCTGGGCAGTCGACGCGTATTTTTGACTCGTGGGGAATGATGTAAAGGTATTTTGGGACGCGATAGTTAGATCGTAGAAGAAACTGTATAGTAGAACATATTAGGATGTTTGGGAATCTGATTAGTTGATAGGTTTATGTTTTGATGTTTTTAAACGTTTTGGAAACTATTTTATAAACTGCTTAGTGATTTAAAACAGGGTGGAATGTTTAGTTTTAAACGGATCCATGCATTTTGTTTTTTATGAATTTTCACTACGTTTTCGGCTAAGTTTAGGTAGGGTTTTGTGAATTACGAAATGGATAAATGTAGGATGTTTTGAATGAAAATGTGATAGTGTTTAGGATGTTTTGAATGTTTGTTAGGGTGTATGTGTGGAAAGGAAAGTGGATTAGCATGAGAAGAAAGAAGGAAAGAGTGAATGAATGAAAAGGAAGGAAAGAGGAGCAGCTCTCTGGATTTCAGAATCCAGAGAGCCTGCCGACCGATCGCCAGAGGGGGGTGATCGATCGGCAGAAGTGAGGCGGCTCTCTGGAAATTCCAGAGAGCCTGCCGATTGATCGCCTGTAATAGAGCGATCAATCGGCCTGTGATTGATCGCCAAGGGCGATCGATCGCCCCATTTTCTGGCAATCAATCGCCTCTGCATTTTAATATGGGTGATCGATCGCCTGAAAATGGGACGATCGATCGCCCCTCTTGTTTTCATGGCCTTGACGTTTTTGCCCCCAATGCTTAAATTGTTTTATTGTTTTATGGTTTTAATATAATTTGTTTTTTATAGTTTTTATATAAATAGATTTAAATGGTTTTAACTTTCCGCTTTAATGTTATAGGATTTACTTAAGAAAAAAAAATATATGGGAAAATAAGGGTACGGGTAAGGGTCGCTACAAATAGAATTACATAGACGAATCCATTTAAGTGGTTGGTTTTTAATCATAAGATCGTTTGAAACTCATTATATCTCCAAAGATACAATCATATGAAAGTAAATCTCTTAGTCTAAAGCCCTTATTACCGCTTCTACAAATAGAATTACATAGACGAATCCATTTAAGTGGTTGGTTTTTAATCATAAGATCGTTTGAAACTCATTATATCTCCAAAGATACAATCATATGAAAGTAAATCTCTTAGTCTAAAGCCCTTATTACCGCTTCTAGAATTACGGTTTACAACAATAACGTGGAAGACTTATTTGTAATCATCGTGGCATAACAACATTATTACATGACTGAACAAGGTTAGTTGGTTTTGTACTCTAATTCATAAAAAAAAAACATTCGGTAGATTTCCAATACTCAATTGGGAGAGACCCCATTTCAGTACATTCCATATTGTTAACATATGTTTGTTCAAAAAAAAAAAAAAAATTAACATTTTTCCAAATATGTAACACTTTTTAGATGTGCATACCATGTACAGATTGGATTTGGATTTTATTCAATTTGTTCATTTGATTCTTTACATATTTAGAAGTCATGATTAGAGAATTTCAAAATTATTGGATTATAAATAACACTTGATTTAGCTTTGCTTAATCACCATTTAGCCTTTAATCATTCTATCTCTATTTCTCTCTGCAATGCCTTCTAATCAGTCATTGTGTTCATGCATCGTGTTGATGAGCTTATTGTTTGTCGTCCGATGCGATTGGGATAGTGGACATGCTACGTTCTATGGCGATATCAATGGCAAAGGCACCATGGGTGAGTCTCATTTCTGGGTTTTAACTTCTACGAAAGCAATGATATATAAGTTCCAAAGTTATCAATTCAATTAATTTTTTGATAGAAAAGCGAAAATTTTGCTTTATGAAAATTATTATATAGGCTGCAGTTATAAACTGTTGAACTGTTGGTCTAAATGATCTATAATTTTAATTAATCTATGCATGATAGATCAAATTTGAGAGAGCAAAACAATAATTCCACCGTAATCATATAATTTGACGCATCATTCTTTTGTCGATGGATTAAATTAGTTAAAATAAAAAATCACTTGCATTAATAAATAATTGATAATCCAGCCCAAGACGAGCTTCAAAACTTATGGGTCGAAAACCTAGCCCAAGAGGAGCTTAACTAATTCATTTTACTAATTGCTTCAAAATGCAGAGGGAGCTTGTGGTTACGGCGATCTGTTCAAACAAGGCTATGGGCTAGAAACAACAGCACTGAGCTCTGCTCTGTTCAACAACGGAAAGACTTGCGGTGCATGCTACGAGTTACAATGCGTAGACTCACAATATTGTAAATCCGGCTCCATCAAAGTCACAGCCACCAATTACTGCCCACCCTCGGACCATCCATCTGGAAATTGGTGCAACGCGCCGCAAAAACACTTTGATTTGACTGAGCCGATGTTCTTAAAGATCGCTGAATACAAAGCCGGCATCGTCCCGATCCAATTCCGGAAAAGTCCCTGCGCGAAGAGCGGAGGTATCAAATTCGAGATCAACGGAAACCCTAATTTTCTGCTCGTTTTGGTTTTCAACGTCGGAGGTGCCGGCGACGTTGTTGACGTGAAAGTCAAGGGATCCAACACCAACTGGTTGCAGATGAACCGTAATTGGGGCGACAAGTGGGACAACGGCACACCATTGGTAGGGCAGAGCTTGTCGTTCCGGGTGACTACTAGCGACGGGAGGTCGGTGGAATGCGACAATGTCGCTCCGGCTAGTTGGCAATACGGCCAGACCTATGAATCAAGTACCAATTTCTAGATCACAATTTTAATTCATACACAGTTAGAATTGATTTCTTGATTTGGATTAACAATCATAATTGTGATTGGATTAATAAGATGTAATTGAGCTTGATTAGTGAAATTAAATAGGCATTTGATGAGATCAAACATATTGTTCGATTCTTTTGCTTCTACCATGATTATGTCATACCGCAGACTTTTCGGGTCAGGCCAAAATAAAATTTGGATTCGAACTCTAACATATACGTGACTAAAGTTAATGAATTGTATAATTGAATGTTAGAGCTACCATACATTTTATGACTTAAATATTTATTGCATGCTTATGCATGTGATCACTCAACTCTTGTGTAACTCGCACCACTCTTATCTTTTATTACTAATTAGCCCTCCAACTTGGGTCTTTATGATAGAATTGACTAAATAATTGCTAAGTTTTTTTCTCATGGTATGTTTTAGAGTTTTCCTTGGATAACCATTTGCCTTTTTTTTTTTCTTCGACAAAATGAATCTAAATTTTGAAATTCATTCAATTTAAACCATAATTTTCTTTTAAAACAAAGTGAACTTGAAACTTTGCATTGTGAGTAAATTAAACTATCCAATTTTGCTCCGATCAGAGCCAAGTTGAACCGATATAACTTTAATTTTAAAAATTACAAAATCAAATAAAATCGACCAAAACCCACCTAAATCTAGCCTAGATCGACTAAACCAAATCAAAATCGAGTCCGAATTGAAAAATCTAAACCAAAATCGAACCTGAACATGGACCAAACCTGTCAAAACTAAAAAAATCGGTTTGAGATTCATTTTGTTCACGGTCCAAAGTTTAATTTTCATTTTATTCAAAAAGAAGTTCAAGATTTAAGTTCATCAAATTCAAAAGTTTGAAATTGTTTTTGTTCATTCAGAATTTAAATTAAACGGACCTCTAAAATAACATAAAAGACTCGTGTTACTATTTAGACTTATCATTGAGTGACAACATTAGTACATAACTGAGCCAGCTTAGTTAGTTTGGTACTATAATCCATGACAAGAAACATTCGGTACATCTTTGTACCCAAATGCGACCCTATTTCCGTACAGTCCATATTGTTAACACCCGATTTGTCCAAAAATGTAACACATTTAGAAGTAACAAGTGTATACTACCTATAAGCCTTGCAATTCAATTTTCTTTTATATTTATAAAATATTTTAGCAGTCATAAGTAAGACTCGACAGGGGTGGACGACACCATGGGACTCTATCTAGCAAAAATTCACTAGAATCCTTGTGAGTCTCCCCCGGCTAAGGTATGCCAATCGGCCCATCGGACAAAGTCTGGGGCGGTCTGCCCTCAATAAATAGACCTGGGCATATCTCGAGATGGACCCTGGCCTAATCTTGGCAGAAAAAAAAAAATTCAAGCCCAACCCCCAATGATGACACTAAATCATAAGTAGAGAAATTTTAAATTAAATATCAATTTATCTAAGCATAAACAACTGATTAAGTGAATGATCCATTGTAAGTCTATAAATAGCACTTATCTTACTTTGCTTAATCTCCAATTACCTTTTAATCTCTCTTTTTACTCAATGACTTATAATGAGGCATTGTGTTCATCGATTGTGTAGATGAGCTTATTGTTTGTCATTCATTGTGAAAATTGGGATAGCAGACATGCTACGTTTTATGTCGACATCAATGGCAAGGCACCAATCTCCTTTTCGGGTTTTAACTTCTATGCGATGGAGGTGAAAATGCTGGAAATTGGTGCAATGCGCATCAAAAGCACTTTGATCTAATTCCAATGTTCTTAAAAATTGCTGGATACAAAGTCGGCATCGTCCCTATCCAATTTCAGAGAATTCCCAACGCAAAGAGCAAAGGTATCAAAGTCTAGATCAAAGGTAGTCTTAATTTTCTACTCGTTTTGGTTTTTGTTAGATTTGTATGAAGGAAAAAGAAGAGGAATTGAAATTTGTATTCTATTTCATTTCATATTTGTAGGATCGTATTTGTCTAAGAGGGGGTGAATTAGACTTTTTAAACTTAATTTGTTAATCTAATCAATTTCTCTCTTATGTTCAACTGATAAGAAAACAGTAAATAATTAAACAATAAAGGGGAGAGAGAGAGAAATTGACACCACAGTTTTAACGTGGTTCGGCTAAACTTGCCTACGTCCACGCTTCAAGGCTCCCCCTTGAAGATTCTTTTCTTCTCCTCACGAGAAAACCAGATCGAACTTTTCGGGCATCGATCTACTGCCTTTTACAAAACCAGATTGTTCTTCACGGGCGACAATCCACTGCCTTTTACACAATTATAAGTATGTAGTTTTTCAGCACAAACTACATTCTCTCAGAGATTGAATCTCAAGTTTAGAATCAGAGAGATGTAGAAGAGAATACAGAGTGATTTACAAAAGTCTGCTCGTTAGGGCTCAATAATGATTTTCGCAAAAGTTATTTCTCCCGAGCTTCTTTTTCCCTTAAATACTCTGTTTGTAATCGGCTCTCTTCATTGAATGATTCTTTCTGGATATGAAAATATATTACCGTTGGAGAAGCATCCGTACTTAGACAGCTAGCCGTTGCGTTCTGAAGTTGTTTTCGTGCTTCGCCATTAGTGGACAGGAGTTAAAGCTCTGGACGACTTTCGCTATCGCTTCGCGGTAAATTTGAATTCTGGCGGAAGATACTATACACCGGAAGATGCGACTTTAAAAATGCTGAACCGCCATAGGTGGATGTATATTTACATTGCTTGAACCGGTATCGATAGATGTGACTTTATAAACCTTGAACCGGTATCGGTAGCGATAGATGTAATTCTGAGACACTGTTCACCAGTGGATGTTCCTTTGAAATGCTAGCGGTGGATGTCTTCAGAAATTTCAGCGGTGGAACTTGAACTTTTTCGTCTAGCTATTGGAGGATGTAATCGTTGTCGTGTAGCTATCGGCAGATGTAATCTTTGGAAGACTTTGAAACCCCAATGGTAGATGTAATTCTTTGTCGTTTAGCTGGCGGAGAAGTCTTCTTCAAAGCGCCAGCGGTGGATGTAGTTCTTGTCGTTTAGCTGGCGGAAGATGTAAACTTTGCTTTGTCGTTTAGCGAGTGGCAGATGTAGCCTTCGTCGTTTAGCTGGCGGAAGATGTAAACTTTTGCTTTGCCATCGGAAGATATGCAAAATATAAAACAATTTCAGCCCTGTTTTTCTGAACACTCAAACAGATTTATTAGACAACTAAAATACACTTTTCAAAGGGCATTTCCAGATAAATGCAAATAAAATAATTATTTATTTATTCATTAATCTCATATATTTATTACAATAATCAGCTTATTATTCTCAGCAACATAATCTCAATCAAATTACATTAATTAAAAAATACATCATCAGAAACATAGTTAGACTTAAACATAATTTAAGTCAATAATATTAAATGAAGGTTGTTGAGTGGCTTTTATAAGCCTGAGGTAATACAGAAAAAGACAAGAAATGAGAAAACACAAGGAACATGAAAGAGAGAGAGAGCAATTAATGCTAATGCATGTGTCGGTATTCAGAGAGAGCAATTAATGCTAACGCATGGGTCGGCATGGTTTAACATCCCCCCGCAAACACATGGGTCGAGGGAGAACCGTGAGTTTGGTCCTAAGTTCCTGAAAGCGTGCATCAACCAAAGGTTTAGTTAAGCAGTCAGCAAGTTAATTTGTAAATGGTGCATAGGCAAGACGCAAACAGTCGGTAACAACTTTTTCGCGAACAAAATCGTAATCAATTTCCATGTGCTTGGACCAAGCATGGAGAACCAAATTCGAGGCTAGGCTAAGAGTATTGATATTATCAGAGTATATTATTGGAGACAGACATGGAGAGAGTTGCAGCTCTTTCAGTAAAGACTGAATCCATAGTATTTCGGCAGCTCCATTTGTAAGGGCACGATATTCTGACTCTGTACTCGATCGGGAGACATCCCGCTGTTTTGATGACGACCAGGATATCAAATTGTGGCCAAGAAATACACAATAACCATTTGTGCTACGACGATCATCAGGGCACGATGCCCAGTCAGCATCTGTGTTGCAAAAAAGATCATGGGCAGAGTTGTGTTGAATGAAAAGTCCCAAGTGAGTAGTGCCCCTTAAATATCGTAGAACTCGCTTAACAGCTTACGTATGAAGATCTGTTGTTGCATGCATGAATTGACATACTTTATTTACATCAAAGAAGATGTCCGGCATAGTGATTGTGCAGTACTGAAGAGCTCCAAGAATGCTTCAATATTTAGTTAAATCTGACAATGGTGTACCTGCATGAATGGAGAGTGGCAGTAGAGCAAGTGGAGTGGATTGAGGTTGAGAGTCCAGCATTCCCCTTTTTGTTAGTAAATCTTGAATGTATTTAGTTTGACTCAAATGCAGACCGCTTGTGTGCTGATGAACTTCAATACCCAGAAAAAAAAATGTAACACACCAAGATCCTTGATAGTAAACAGTTGAGACAGATGCTCGATCAATTCTGATATTAGGTTTGAAGATGAGCCTGTTATGATAATATCATTCACATCTACTAAAACCACAATAATGTCAGAGGATGTATGACAGATAAACATAGATGTATCTGCTTTAGAACCCATAAAACTAGTTAAGAAGAGCCATACTTAGCTTGAGAAACCATGCTTGGGGAGACTGTTTCAGTCCATATAAAGAGCGATGAAGTGCATACATAGTCTGGGCGGGTGGTATCAACGAACCTTGAGGTTGTTGCATATAAACATCTTCCAACAGATCGCCATGAAGAAAGACATTTTGAACATCCAGCTGATTAATAGTCCACTTCCAACAGACTGCGATGCCAAGAACAAGTCTTATAGTTGTCAGTTTGATAACAGGGCTGAATGTCTCATGAAAATCAAGACCCGGTGTTTGTTGAAATCTTTTTGCGACGAGGCGTGCTTTGAATCGATCAATTAATCCATCTGGGCAAAGATTTATCTGATATACCCATTTTGATCCAATAATACAAGAGTTGTTAGGTTTCAGAACTAGGGACCATATACCTTGAGATTGAAGTGCATCAAACTCTGTTTGCAATCATGTACGCCACTGAACATGATTGGAAGCTTCCTTGTAAGAGGAGGGTTCGCAGAATGTGTGATTTGCAATGCTAAGAAACACACGTGGTTTGAAATGCTAGACTTGGAGCGCGTAACCATTGGATGGTCATTCACAGATAATGATTCAACAGATCTCTCTGTGTGGTCATGCGAGGGAGAAGAGTTTGTAGTGCACGAGGAAGAAGAGACGAAGATGAGAGTAGAAGAGGAGACATGTTGATTGACAAAGGAGTTGGAAGGTTCAATAGTGAAAGAGGGGTAGGTATGAGAGTTGAGTGATAGTGGTAGAGAAGTAATAATGGGCACATCTGCATTAAGAACAGTGGACGAAGGGGTTTTAAAGAAAGGAAAGACATGTTCATTAAAAACGACATGTCGAGAAATATAAATACGACCACTGGTGGAATTAAGGCAAAGATACCTTGTCACGACCCTAAACACTGTACCCAATTTCCGTACTATTTTTTTTTTCCCAATCGGAATTGAATTCTAACTTTTAAAACAATTTAAATAAAACCTAAATTAATTAATTAAAACTTAAATTAATTAAATTAAAAACAATTTTAAAAATAAATACAATAGGGAGGCGATTATTCGCCCATAATTGGGGCGAATAATCACCCCTAGGCGATTGCAATTGGCGAATAATCGCCTGTTGCAGTCGCCTGTGGCGAGCAATCACCACTCCCTCTGGATTTCTCCAGAGGGAGGCGATTCAATTGCCAGGCTTGGCGACCATTCGCCAAGCCCTCTGCCCTGTTTCCATTTCTACATTCATTCTTTCGATTTCTCCTACGCCAACTACACAATACAACTTATTCTTACACCCTAAACCATACAATACATCACGACGCAAACTCTCTCATATCCTCATTCTTTTCACACTTCACCGTTCACCCAATAAACGACTCGAAACACATTTTAAAACTAAGAACATTTTCATGAAAACGAACTGCATGGATACGTTTAAAACCTAAACAAATCCTCCTGTTTTCAATCACCACGCAGTTCCAAAATACATTCAATGAAAGACTTTTCAAACCATTATAAACAGTTTCCAAAACATCAACATATACATATATACCTATCAACTATCCAGAATCAAACAACCTAAAATATTTCTATACAAACATCATCCCAAAATGTCTCAAACCCTCAAAATCTATACATACTGTCCCCATGGGTCAGGTAAGCCTCGACTGCGCCAGCACACCACCGCAGCCATCCCTCGTCAACTGGACTCATGCCTCAGGAGGAGGGACATCGTCCTCACCTGCCTCGATGTCTAAGTCACCTACACCATACAATACACTATGAGATGAAATCCCAGTAAGCTCTACGTAAATGCAATGCATGCTGTGCATATGAGTTCATTAATCATGTATGTTTTCTTTACTATGCAATGCTCAATAGGTGTCACCGAGATCCTATCCCTCTAACCAGAGAGAGCTCATCCAGCGGGCGGACTACTCTTTCTAGCTAGAAGCGGGGGGTGCACGCTTACAACACGTACAGCCGTGCCTGAGCCCCACCTCGCGTGACCGATAACAATACGCCTTTCGGCCAATACGCCTTTCGGCCAATAAGCCTTTCGGCCGATGCTATGCTTTACATTATCTTTAAAACTCTGTGAGGAAGTTCATTTTCATGCTTTTCTTTAAACAAGTGATGCGTGAACAGTTCAATATCTTCAAGTAAACAAGCAATAATGTATACCATCAAAGACTGTAAAACATAATCTATAAAACAAATAACCCTAGCTACCCAACCAAAGCAATATAAAACAAGTGCGTCTCCAAAATTCCTCGACACGACAGTCGACGTACGGTGTAGGCCAATCGGCCAGAGAAGAATCACGAGAACTTACCTCTTGTCCAAAGCAGCTCAAGCTCCGTCCACGAGCGTTGTTTGTCTGAAGCAAAATACAATATCGACGTTAAAACGAGTTTAAGCTATCGATCGTCCAAATTTACAAAATCTTAACTAAGGAGACTTTCTAAAGTTCTAATCCAATTCATTGAGCTATTTATTCGAGCAATTTACGCTCGGCACCTAAATTCTCAATTTACGAGTTTTCCTCAAAATCTCGAAAATTTCACAATTTCAATATTTCTTTTAAATCGTCCCTACTTCCTCCAATAACGTTTAATACGTTCATTTCATTCATAAGCATCGACGACCTATCGATTTCATCAAACCCTAAATCTTGATTTTTCGATAACCCTAACGAAAACTTAATTATTTAAAACTCCGTAAACATCGAAATAAAAACTCTAAGATCGTAGGTTCATACCTAGAACGTCGATTGAAGGAGAAAGCGTGAAGAAAACGGAACGAACGGAGGTCGAATCGGAGCTCGGCGTCGAATCGCCGTGAGAGAGCAGAGAAGGCCGAGAGAGAAAGGAGAGAAACAGGGAAGAAGAAAATGATTTTTCGTTAAGTGCTGAGAGGAGAAAAGAGTTTTGTTTTTAAATTAAAAATTTACTTTGCGAATTACCATTTCGCCCTTCTTTGATTTTCATATTGATTTCGTCCTTCGTTTCTTAAATCGGCCATCAATTCAGGTTCACCAAATCTTCCTATTTCACCAACAAGTCCAACTTATTATTTGGGACTTAACAAAACTGTCCGTTCGCAATTTGGACCACGTTTACTATTTTTACTAAAACGCCATTTACATTACGATGGAGGTAATTACTCGGAACATAGCGTTATAAGTCCGGAAATTCTCGTAAATTCTTTAAAATTCTTTTTATTCGTTAGGATCGCAATGCCACTTTCTTTTCGTGAAACAGACCTGATTTGACATATCTAAAAAAATGCCATAATATAATATAATATACAAATCCGTACAAGCCGGGTATTACATACATTTTGTGATGACTACTATACCCGAAGAAAATACAAGGCTGTGACCTGAATTCGAGTTTATGGGTATTGTAGGGATGTAAAAAAGGAAAACATTGACATCCAAAAATGCGGAGATGATTGTAAGAAGTAATTCTGTTGTAAAACACTTGGAAAGAAGATTTGTTTATCAGAACTTTAGACGGGAGACGATTAATTAAATATGTGGCCGTGTTAAAAGAAAAAGGCCAGTATTTCACATTCATGGAGGCCGTGGGCAAGGAGAGTTAATCCTGTTTCGACTATATGTCGATTTTTTCGTTCAACACATCCATTTTGTTGCAGTGTGTATGGACATGAAATTTCGTGAATAATTCCTTGGGACGTGAAAAAATTTGATAAAGCTCTGAATTCACCGCCTCAATCTTATCTTACCCTTTTAATAGTGCCATTAAATTGAGTTTGAATAATTTGTTTGAATATGATGAATTTGTTGAAAGTTTCATCCTTAGAATGAATAGGGTAAAACCAAGTGAATCTGGAAAAATCATCCACGAATATTAGAAAATATTTAGCACCTGTAATTGATGCAACAAGGGAAGGTTCTCATAGATCAGTATGAATTAATTCAAAACTAGCATTCATATGAGAAATAGAAAGAGGAAATGATAATATGTGAGATTGAGCTAATTGACAGGAAGAGCAGAAGTCTATACAACGAGATGAAACATAAATAATAGAACTAGATAAGGCAGAGTGAACTATGGTGGAAACAGAATGTCCCAATTTAAAATGCCAAAGATTGGAGGGATTGCTGGACAGTGTATGAAGCTGAGCAGACGGATATTGACGTGAAGACGGGAGGCAATCTGGATAAAGATTGTTGTCAAGAATTCCCTGGAGAAAAATTTTGTGAGAGACCTGATCCTTGACAACAAAAAGGAAGGGTGAAATTCAATAAATGCTTTATTATCAAAACATAATCGCAAAACACTTGGAATATTTTTCTGAAGATAAGGGGAATGATACACAGTACGCAAATGGAGAGGAGAAGAATAAGTATGAAGTACTGCATGACCAATATGAGATATGGAAGCACCCTTACCATTACCTACTGTGATCTGAGTGTCACCTGAGTACGGGGTGGTTGAGTTCAGCATGTTCTAATCAGGAGTGAAGTGATGAGAGGCGCCAGAAGGAGAAGAAGGAAATGTTAGCGCTGTGTTCAGTTTTCAGACATATTTGACATCTAAGTTAAAATGGAGGTCGATTTTGAGAGGGGAAAGGTGGAGACAAACAATTAGGAGGAGTGAGAAGAAGAGGTGAATATGAGAATGAAGGTCGAGGGCCGCATGGTCTATTTGGTGTGAAGAAAGAGTGAAGTCCAGACAGTGTAGGAAATGTGATGACCCGGATGTGTAAGTATGTGTACGATGGCTACACAAACCGGAACCCGAATGGTGGTACGTCCACGTGGGCTAATCGGAAGGTGACGGGTCGTAAAAAGAGGGGTCGTCACAATCCCACATCGCTTGGGGAAGTATGTGGAAATGAAACATATGTAAACAGACCCTCCCAAGTTAGCAAGACGCGTTTTGGAGCACAATTGACAACGGATCCCATAAGAACTTCGAAGTTAAGAGTGCTTCGGCGAGAGTAGTACCAGGTTGGGTGACCGACTAGGAAGTCCTTGCCAAACAAATCCATGAGGGGAGGATATTGGCCTATGGCCCAATCCTCAGAGCGGACAATATCTTGTTGGGAAAATAGGTCATTACAAATGGTATAAGAGCCTGTATCCAACCAGAAATGTGGCCAACGAGAACGTTGGGTCCCCGAGGAGGGGTGAATGTGATGACCCGGATATGTAAGTATGTGTACGATGGCTGCACGAACCGGAACCCGGATGGCAGTACGTCTGAGCGGGCGAACCGAAAGGTGACGGGTCGTAAAAAGGGGGGTCGTCACAATCCCACAACGTTTGGGAAAGTATGTAGAAATGAAACATATGTAAAGAAACCCTCCCAAGATAGCAAGACGCGTTTTGGAGCACAATTGACAACAGATCCCATAAGAACTCCGAAGTTAAAAGTACTTATGTAACACCTGATTCCATCGAACCGATTTTACCTTGTCAACTAATAGTGTACATTTTATGGATGAAATTGGGAGAATTGTTGATTAGATTAATGAGTGACTAAATAAGGGCAAAATGGTAAATAGAGATCTATAGTGGATAACGTATTTAAGGGAGGGTTTAATGAGGTTTAGCCGCCACTGTTTCTTATTTCCTTTTTCGGCTCTCAGCTCAGCAGAGTGCCCTGGGAGATTTTCCCTCCGATTTCTCCAGCGATTTCTCCAGCCTAGGTGAGTTTCCTTCGTTTACCTTGTGTTTTAGTGGCAAGATAATAGAGAGTGTACAATGTGTGTGTGCTGGGAATGCCATGAATGAGATTAGATTTGGGTTTTGGTGAAAAATCGGGAATCCACGATTATCAGAGTTCCAAACTAATTCTTTAGATTTCTGGTTGATTTAGGATTAAGTTTAGTGAAGATTTGATTAATGTTCTGTTTATGGCTTTAGATGAGCAAACTTCTGAGGTAGCTTACAACCTAGCATTTCTAAGAAGCTAGGTAAGTAGAGTATGTGTGTGTCTTCGGGCCTACATCACAAAACAGTAGGTTTATACATGTTTGAATGTTTTCTATATGTCATGCATCATGTTTTTGGAAAGAATACGAAAATGAATTTACATGTAAGGACACGGTAAGGCATGAACAGATTGTAACAGACCAACTATTAAGGGAACTCATCCGCCCCTTAATCGATGAAGAGGATGTATAACTTTAGAAAAATTGATTCCCTTCCCAAGTGGAATATAGGATCAGATCAACTATTAAGGGAACTCATCCACCCCTTAATCGATGAAGAGGATGTATAACTTTGGAAAAATTGATCCGCTTCCCAAGTAGAATATAGAATCAGATCAACTACTAAGGGAACTCATCGGCCCCTTAATCGATGAAGAGGATGTATAACTTTGGGAAATTGATCTGCTTCTCAATGGAATATAGGATCGAGAATGTATAACTTTAGGAAAATTGATCCGCTTCCCAAGTGGAATATAGAATCAGATCAACTACTAAGGGAACTCATCCGCCCCTTAATTGATGAAGAGGATGTATAACTTTGGGAAATTGATCCGCTTCTCAATGGAATATAGGATTGTGAATGTATAACTTTGGGAAATTGATCCGCTTCTCAATGGAATATAGGATCGAGAATGTATAACTTTGGAAAATTGATCCGCTTCTCAATGGAATATAGGATCGTGAATGTATAACTTTGAGAAATTGATCCGCTTCTCAATGGAATATAGGATCGAGGATGTATAACTTTAGAAAAATTGATCTCACTCCCAATGGAACCGAGGGATCAGATCCGAGAAAGAATGTGAATGCAACTGAGATGTGAAAGTAGATACGGCAGGACTAGGATTTATGTTTCAGCTTAACATTTCATTATTGCTCTACTTATTTAGCATTAGGCTAATAGATGAGTTTTGTGATGTAGGTGCTGAGTTTCGAACAGGTGATTTCTCTGAGTTTACAGAAGACTATGCGAAGTTAATGGAGCACATCTACGCCGCGATTTGATGCACTAATGAGGCTGTTTAACAAATGTCAGTATGTGAAGTCTTAGTGAACAAGTGTGTTGTTGAAATGTGCTGAAGATTTTAGTGCCAGTAGTAGTTTTAATGTTTTGACATGTTTTGGGATTATCCTGACTATGAAAACATGATTTGGTTTAGTTGTAGATTGTTATTCTGGATTTATAAAGTTGTGGATCTATGTTGTTTTGAATAGCTGCTGTTAAAATTTACAAGTTCTTTTAGTAGGCAGAGTTGTCCGTTTGTTTAGAGTGTTACTGTTCACCAGTGGATGTTGTCTATCGGTGGATGTTGAGTGTTACTGTTCACCGGTGGATGTTGTCTATCGGTGGATGTAGCGACTCTAACATTGTACCCTTATTTTCCCGTATTATTATTTTTTTTATCCTAATAAATTTCGTAACATTTGAGCGGAATTTAAATCGTAGAATAAATCGTTAAAATCATTCGAAAACTATTTTAAAACCATTTGAAGGAAACATAAAACATTTAAATGAACCATATAAAACAATTACAAAACAAAGAAAACATCGGCCAACAAATGGAGGGGCAAAAGGGACATTTGTCCCATAAAAGGCAGGGGCAATCGATCGCCCCATTAACAGGCGATCGATCGCCAGAACTAAAATTGGAGGGGCGCTCGATCGCCCCTCGCACAGGCGATCGATCGCCATGCTCTCTGGTTTTTCCAGAGAGCGGTGACCATTGTTGCCGATCGATCACCTCCTTAGGCGATCGATCGGCAACCTCCTTGGAATCCAAAATTCCAGGGAGCTCGCCTCTCTCTTTTTCTTCCTTCTTCCATCCTTCCTGCACATTTTCCTCACCACACTTACACACTAAAACATTCCACATAAAACCATACTAAAAACCTTTCATAATCACCCACTCATAAACTACCGACCATCCCCTCGACCCATAATCAAAACGTAATAAAATCTCATGAAAACGAACTGCGTGGAACCATTTAAAAACCAAACAAAATCCCTAAGAAATTCAGCAATCCAGCAGTTCACTAAACGACAGACTTAACAAAACGTTTTATAAAACATCAATCTATTATCCAGATCAAACAACCTAAAATGTATCTATCTATACAATTAACCTATCTTTCTAACAAACTATCGTGTTCCCAAAATACTTACAAACAGTCTCACGGGTCAAAATTGCACCGACTGCGCCAGCACACTCCCATGGGCCATCTTTCTTCAACTGATCATTCCTCGGGTGGAGGGATCTCGTCCTCACCTGTGTCTAGATCACCTACACCATACAGACAACTATGAGATAAAGGCTCAGCAAGTTTCGTAAATGCAATGCATGCTGTGCGTATGAGTTTCGTAAACCATGCAACATTTTCTTATCATTACGTCGCAGACAGAATGTCACCGAGGTCTCAGCCTATTAGATAGAGAGGGCACGTCCTGCAGTTCGGTACATGTTATGCCTGAGCCCCACCTCGCATGACCAGGTAACAGATTACGTAGATTCATTTAGTTCGTTCATTTCATTTTCTTAAACATGTGCAGAAATCCGTTTTCATGCTATTTTTAAAAGACATGATGCATGAACAGTTAAATGCATAAAGTAGACATACATCGTACATACCTTCAAAACAATAAAAGCATAACCTATAAAAGAACTAATCCTAACTACCCAACCCAAACATTTAAACAACCAAGACTCCAATGATCCTCGATGCGACTTCGACGTACGGCATAGGCCAATCGGCCAGAGTAAGTCACGAGAACTTACCTCGTGCGCGTTGAACTTCAAGCTCCGTCCACGAGTGTTGTTCACCTAAGCAATTCACAACAGTTATTGTTAAAACGCGTTTAAACCATTAACGTCCAATTTAACAAAATCTTTAACTAAGAAAATTTCTAAAATTCTAACTTAACTAATCGAGACATTTTAACAAACAATTAACGCTCGATACCTCGAAACCGCCATTAACGAGTTTTTCCAAAAACCTAAAAATTCATCAATCCCTAACATTTGTCCTAAATCGATTAACTTCGTTCAATAACGCTCAATACGTCCTATATATCCACAAACACGGTAAACCTATAAATTTCAAACCCTAAATCACGTTTTTAACAAAACCCTAAACGAAACCCTAATCGTTAAACGACCCGAAAACTACGAATAAACTTTTCAAAACCGTAGAACCTCACCTAGAATGTCGTTTGAGGAAAAAATTGCAAAGAAAACCGAGTCAACGGAGGAAGATCGGTCGTCAGAGAGGAGAGAATGCCGCGGGAGAAAAGAGAAAGCCGAGAGAGAAGAAAAACACAGAGAAAGTTTTCGTGAAAATGGTGAAGGAGAAGAGAAAATGTGACTTTTTATTAATTTTGGCTTGGCAAATTACCCTTTTGCCCTTCCTTTGATTTTCTATTTGTTTCGTCCTTTGTTTCGTTATTTAGCTAACGGTTCAGTTTCTCTAAATCTCTTTATTTTGCCAATAAATCCAACTTATTATCAGGGCTTTATTAAAACTGTCCGTTTGCAAAACGGACCACGTTTACTATTTTTACCACAACGTCCGTTAAATTACGAGAAACGTAATTCTCATAAAATTAGCGTTACAACTCCTAAAATTCTCAAAATTTTCTTAAAATCCATATTAATTATTAGGATCGTAATAACGCTTTCTTTTCACGAAACCGACTTAATTTGACATAAATACAAAAATACCATTATACGTATATAATTACAAAATCCCGTAAAGAACCGGGTGTTACAATAGATGTTGTCTATCGGTGGATGTTGAGTGTTACTGTTCACCAGTAGATGTTGTCTATCGGTGGATGTCGTCTATCGGTGGACGTTGAGTGTATTGTTCACCGGTAAATGTTGAGTGATCGAGTAGGTGTGAGTAATAGATTTTGTCGTTTTTGGATCAGTGGATGCAAGCAGTAGATGTGAGTAGTAGATTTTGTCGTTTTGTGATCGGTGGATGTGAGCAGTAGATGTGTTCTGTTTTCCCTTTGTCTTCTTTCAACCAACTGTCTGTAATATTTTAATCATTTAATAAATATTGTTTTATACAAATGGTTTTTCGCTGCAAGTTTTAACGTTTAAAGGGTCAATTTTTGATCGTTGAATGAAATTTTAAAATTTTCTCAAAATGTCATAGTTCGGTTCAGCATTTTGCGTAGAGAACCAAGTTCAAAAAACTCGGGGCATTACAGTATGGTATCAGAGACATTTTGTTAAACCGTTCAAAAGATTACTCATCAGTACCGATCGTCGCATGGGAGCACTCCAACAACTGTAAGTGTTTATGTTATCCTTAGTTATTAGATATTTATTAGAGTAATTAACCGTGTCCAGGGATATAGCAAAATGCCTAGACGACCAGGAAGACCAAGAGTATCGAGTACAGGGCCAGAATTGAACAGTGGGGAGGGTCTGAGTGTGATCAAACAGTTAACAGAATTAGTGCGCCTACAATCTGAGCAGATAAGTACACTGTTGAACAGAGAAGTACAAAGGATGAAAAGGATCAGTGAGGGCCAGGGCAAACAGGGAAGGGAAAAGAAAGTACAAAATATTGAGAAGTTTCCTTAGTGCTCGATATGTTTGAAGAATCACCTGGGAGAGTGCAGATTTAAGTCGAGAAAGTGTTTCAACTGTGATGAAGTTGGACACAAGTTTAATGGCTGCCCGAAGCCCAGAGTCGTTCGGTGCTTTAACTGCAATGGTGTGGGCCATGTTAATAGGGATTGCCCAGCTCTAAAGAAGGGTGCTGCTAAAGCGAAACCGAGGATATCCACTATGATTGAGTCGAGTGTCGATGACCAGCCAGCCGAGGCTGTAACACCCGGAATTTTAAGAGAAAATAAAATAATAGGTAATTGTTTAATAAATAATTGTTTTAAGTAATTTAAAAGAAAAGTGAATAAATTTGGTTAACCTGATTGGTTAATTAATTTAGATTCGGGCATTTCCAATGAAATTAAGCCGTGAGTTATAATTAAGAACGAGATTTAACGGAATTTACGGAAGGGCAAAACGGTATATTAACGTTTTAATAGGAATTAATATTAGGATTATTAATATTAGGATTATTATTATTATTATTATTATTATTATTATTATTATTAATAATAATAACGTAAAAACAACACAAACAACCGAGGTTGTTTGTGTTCGAGCCAGACGCCGAGCAGCGAAGCGCGCAGGGGGGGGAAAAGCGCGGCGACGCGGCGCCGTTCGCCGGCGAGCTCCGGCCTTCTCCGGCCAGACGGCGGCGACAAAGGATCTCCGGCCATCCTCGCGCACGAACCGACGGTGAGCTCCCCTGTTTTGGTTCGGTTTTCACCCGGTTTCGGGTTTGTTCGTGGTCGGCTGTGACGAGCCGGTTTTGGCTCCGATCGCCGCCCGTTTTTGGTCGCCTCCGGCGAGGGTTTGCTGACCCTTGGTCCGGCTTTGGTCGAATGGCAGTGGTGAGCCCGATTTGGGCGAAATTCAGTGAATGCCCGAATTAGGGCACTCGGGTTTTGCTCAATGTAGCTTCGATTTTAGGTTAGATATTGCTAATTGGATGTTAGTAGGATAGATTGGTGAAGAAATTGATGAGTTTTGATGAAAAATCGAAAAAGTGGAATTTTCCGAAAAAGGGCAGTTTCGGGTTTCTGCAAAATTGACCTAGCTCCGGTCATTTGTTTTAAAATTCCTTTTGGCAGATTAAAATAGGTTATTAGAGGAGTACGTGGCCGCTGGAATCGTTCGATTCCGATAACCGACGCGAAAGTTACGCGCGTTCGAAGTTTAGGTCGGTTTTTACCGAACCCAAAATAGTGGCCCGTTTAGTTAGATTTTTGTTAGCTTAAGCTATAAATAGTAGTTTAAGATGTTTTTAAGAAAATAAGAGCTTAGTTATGCCCGAATGAGAAAATAGAAATTTTAGGAAAGAATTTCCTAAATTAGGAGATTAGTTTAAGTTTGAAATTAGTTTAATTAGAATTGATTTTAATGCCTTTTATTTATGAAATGCTTTAGGTGAAGACGACCTTTGGACGGTGCTCGGCTTACTACGGACGCCAGGTAAGTGAGCGTTAGGTTTCCGGCCACTATGGCCCTACGTCATAACGATGTTTATTATGTTTATAGTGACGAGGTTAGATGGTTACGTGGGTTGATGGTAAGAAGGGTAGCTAAGTAGTGCCTTAGCGAAGTTTAGTGTACGTTCGATAGATGTTTCTATGTATGTCTTCTCATGCATCATGTTTTTCTAAAGTGCATACGAACTATTTACAAGCATGTTTTATGAAAATGTTAAAAGTAAAGAACGACGATGAATGATGAATGATGAATGATGAATGATGAATGATGAATGATGAATGATGAATGATGAATGATGAATTGATATGATGAATGATGATATGTACTACAGGGCAAGTCATGAATGTACTACAGGGCAAGTCATGAATATACTACAGGGCAAGTCATGAATACTACAGGGCAAGTCATGAATATACTACAGGGCAAGTCATGAATGTACTACAGGGCAAGAAAACAGTTTAAAAGAAATGAAACGAAAATGTTTTACACATGTCATGCATATATGTTATGTTATGTTACGTTATGTTTAGTACGCTCCTTACTAAGCATTAGGCTTAATGTAGTTATCGTATGATGTAGGTGACAGGTGTGAAGATGAGAGTTCCTCATGATGACAAGCGATAGGTGGTCGACGGGCGGTGCTCGTGGCGACGGGGTGTGTTTTGGCTTGAAGATCTGATGGTTTGAAGGATGTATGTCGAGTGGATGTGAGTTAATTTTGTTAGTTAGAAAGGTGATGGATTTTATGGTGTATAGCTAAGTTTATTATTTATGAATTTTATAGTGGATGTAGGTTTGAAGTAGTTCCATTCTGAATGATCTGATAATGTATGTCTTTGGTGATGTTTTAGGAAATTTAATGCTTATGCTCGATGTTTGTTTTAGGACTTGATTTGTTTTGATTTAGGAAGAGAATGAAAGTGTTTAAGTATGTGGATCGGGTGATTTGATAGAAAAACGTATGAAAGTAGAGTCTTTGATATGTATGATGTGGTAGTGGAATGTCTAAAATGTGTAGTCTTTATTTTGGAGATCATACTGGAACTGTTTGGGTATTTTGAACTGTTTGGTCATTTTAAAACAGGTAAGGATACGCTCGATTTTTAGAGCGATCCACGCAGTTTGTTTTCTTGAAAGTATAGGTTATATTAGTGTTTTGTTTTAACTGATTTTACTTTAATTGTTTTAAATGTTTTATTTGTTTTAAGTTATTAATAGTTTTGAGTCTAGTTTTAAATGTTTTAAAAGTCAAAAGTGTTTTACGCTCAAATGTTTAATGTTTAAGTCAAAGTTAGTTTTCTTTTAAAGTGTTAAGTAAAAACGAAATGAAAAAGTTAGATGAGAAAATGCGAGGGCTTAGGTAAATGATTATGTCACGGGAAGTCCGTGGCGGCCCTGATCGGGTTGGGGTCGTCACAGAGGCGTCAGATACGATGCTGATTAATTCAGAGTCTGCTTAAAGATGGTTAAAGTGAAGTCAGTATTTGGGAAGACTGTCGAGTGTTATGATGAATAGCTTAGAATGGTTTAAATTAAAGACCCAGGGGTTTGGTAGTACTAAGGAGTGATCGAAATTTAGTGGAACACTTAGAAATGAGTGGTTATAAGACGAGTTAAGGGAAGAGAAGTGTTAACATATGTCTTATGACATAGTAGAAGAATTTAAAGAGGATGGAGTAGCTATCTTATAATCTACTCCCATTGAAGCGACAATTAAGTCCTATTTAGACGAAATAGCTAGTATTTAAGATCCAAATCAGCCGAGTGGTTCATTATCTATGGGGTTGAAAATGGAAGATGGATGACTAGAATACTTACCTTATATTCGGAATGTAGGATAGGATGTTCATTACCGAGGAAGCATTACTAGGAATTTGGAATTTAAGACAAACAAAAGTGACACTCTAGATTGTCAACCTACAATCGGTAAGTTCTAAGTTAAGAGAAAATAATAATATAGACCTGAATATTTTAGACCCATGAGAGTTGATAGTCCCGAGGTGAGAAATTACATTCAATAATCTAATTGAGGTTAATGGTTGGGAAGATATGAATAATAACAAATTTTGAGGATGTAATTTATCACTAAGAAGTTGGGGACTTATGTCTTAGTTTGTGGATAGGTGTACGATTTTAGGTAGTGAAAGGAGTCGTCGGGTTAGATGTAATTTTTATAAGAATTGAAATTTATTGTTCGAGTACTTAGAACTTGGGTTTGTTTGGAGACTTAAGGCAAGAATGTTCCTTCTACGTATGTAGCGTTGCTGCATTGAGGAAATTTGGAGGATTTGGAAATAGAAAATTTAAGAGTTGAATGAATTCGTTTCAGGGGACTTAGGAATAAAACTATGTCTGATAATTTTGAAAGTTGAGGTTATAGTGGATTGAAAGAAGTTAAAGAAATTGTAAATCGCTGAATGTAAGAAGGGTACAGTTATGATGATTTAATTTAGACCGAAGGAAAACTCAATGGTATTTGGAGATAAATGAGGTAATAGTTAGTCAAATGTAATGAATGTAGATATGGAAGTTCGGGGAGAAAATTGAAGACTGGGGGTGATTTTATGTGCTGCTTCATGCGGAATTGAACGGACTTAATTGAATAAAACTAGAACTGAACCTAAGTTAAAGGAGTTTGAATGCTTAAGTTATAATTGATTGAGTTGTAGTCATTGAATGCATAAATGGTTGAGTGTAGAGGTACATAGTTAGAGTTGTTTGAACCTTAGAGATTTAGGGATCGCCAGAGATCAATAGGTGACTAAGGTTATAGTAGAATCGAAAAGAGTGTTACGAGCATAGTTATGATAAAGGAACTGGATTGTACCACCTGGAAAATGTTATTTGGGAGATATAAGTTCGGGTGTGTATAGGATTTCTAATGCCTGTATAATGAGGGGACATGTATGAAGATTTGTGGATGACCTCTTTGAAAAGGAGTGATACACTGAATATTCGAGTGAAAGACTAAGGATTTAGTTATCGATGCTGAGAAAGGAAGTAAAGATTTAGTTACAAGAATGTTAGGTTGTCAGGCAGTTTTGTAAAGGATGTGTAATGGGGCAGAAATTGATGATATAAGATTGAGTACGTAAAAAAGGTGATTTAGGATTAGTTGGAATTTACATCATTCGGGTAATGCGTGAAACAAGAGGGAAATTGTATGAGTTTTGGATAAGTATTCCTGTAAGAAAATCAATGTCCTAGTATGTGGACGAGGACTGTCGTCCACGTCGTTTTCTGCTTCTGTTGTCCATGTATCTGCTATTTCAAACGTCCATTCTACCTCTCAGTTCTGTCGTCCATCCTTTCGATGAAACCCGATAGAAAAGTTGAAGATTGCTACTGTTCAGATTGATGAAACCCGAGCAGAATTAAATGTTGAGCTAGGATATAGCGTTGACCGAAACCAAGTTTCATTGTTTTTCTTGAAATGTAAATTAAATTATATTTTAGTACAAGGTTTATACCTCCCGTTAAATAAGGTATATAGTCTTTATATGAGGATAGATGTGAATGAAATGGGACGTTCACGAGATTTTTTTTAGGAATAGTAGAAGGGTAAATTTAAGAGACGTCACAGGTTGAGCTGTTTTCTTTTTACGGCTTTAGTAACTGGGAGTAGAGAGAGATTTATAAGAGGTATGAAGAAGGGGATCGATGACGAGGGCACAAGCAGTTAGGGAGTTATCCAAACCCGCGGAATGTTGGATGTTATGAGTGGTCCCCATGGTTTAGCAGAACATTGAGATCCAACCTACTCTTATACACAAGGAGAAATCAGTGGAAATTTTAGATTATGCAGGGAAGGTTTTACACAACAAGGAGATTACAGATAAGAATGTTATGTGAGCTACAACAAGGTTGCATAATGGGGAGTTAAAAGAATATTTAGAACCCGAGTTGGATGTAGGGACTCAATGTATACCTTGATGGAATAGTTGATAGATTGAGTATTGAGAGCTTAAGTTTGGGAATAACCAAGTCATGAATTTTGAGGATAAAATTATTTTAAGGAAGGTAGATTGTAAAACCCAGTTCCATCGAACCGATTTTACCTTGTCAACTAATAGTGTACATTTTATGGATGAAATTGGGAGAATTATTGATTAGGTTAATGAGTGACTAAATAAGGACAAAATGGTAAATAGAGATCTATAGTGCATAACGTATTTAAGTGAGGGTTTAATGAGGTTTAGCCGCCACTGTTTCTAATTTCCTTTTTTGGCTCTCAACTCAGCAGAGTGCCCTGGGAGATTTCCCCTCCGATTTCTCCAGCGATTTCTCCAGCCTAGGTGAGTTTCCTTCATTTACTTTGTGTTTTAGTGGCAAGATAACAAAAGGGTGTACAATGTGTGTGTGCTGGGAATGCCGTGAATGAGATTAGATTTAGGTTTTGGTGAAAAATCGGGAATCCACGATTATCAGAGTTCCAAACTAGTTCTTTAGATTTCTGGTTGATTTAAGATTAAGTTTAGTGAAGATTTGATTAATGTTCTGTTTATGGTTTTAGGTGAGCAATCTTCTGCGGTAGCTTACAACCTAGCATTTCCAGGAAGCCAGGTAAGTAGAGTATGTGTGTGCCTTCGGGCCTACATCAAAAAACAGTAGATTTATGCATGTTTGAATATTTTCTGTATGTCATGCATCATGTTTTTGGAAAGAATACGAAAATGAATTTACATGTAAGGACACGGTAAGGCATGAACAGATTGTAAACAAACCAACTATTAAGGGAACTCATCCGCCCCTTAATCGATGAAGAGGATGTATAACTTTGAGAAAATTGATCCGCTTCTCAAGTGGAATATAGGATCAGATCAACTATTAAGGAAACTCATCCACCCCTTAATCGATGAAGAGGATGTATAACTTTGAGAAAATTGATCCGCTTCCCAAGTGAAATATAGGATCAGATCAACTACTAAGGGAACTCATCCACCCCTTAATCGATGAAGAGGATGTATAACTTTGGGAAATTGATCCGCTTCTCAATGGAATATAGGATCGAGAATGTATAACTTTGAGAAAATTGATCCGCTTCTCAATGGAATATAGGATCGAGAATGTATAACTTTGGGAAATTGATCCGCTTCCCAAGTGAAATATAGGATCAGATCAACTACTAAGGGAACTCATCCACCCCTTAATCGATGAAGAGGATGTATAACTTTGGGAAATTGATCCGCTTCTCAATGGAATATAGGATCGAGAATGTATAACTTTGGGAAATTGATCCGCTTCTCAATGGAATATAGGATCGAGAATGTATAACTTTGGGAAATTGATCCGCTTCTCAATGGAATATAGGATCGAGAATGTATAACTTTGGGAAATTGATCCGCTTCTCAATGGAATATAGGATCGGAATGTATAACTTTGAGAAAATTGATCCGCTTCTCAATGGAATATAGGATCGAGAATGTATAACTTTGGAAATTGATCCGCTTCTCAATGGAATATAGGATCAGATCAACTATTAAGGAAACTCATCCGCCCCTTAATCGATGAAGAGGATGTATAACTTTGAGAAAATTGATCCGCTTCTCAAGTGGAATATAGGATCAGATCAACTATTAAGGAAACTCATCCACCCCTTAATCGATGAAGAGGATGTATAACTTTGAGAAAATTGATCCGCTTCTCAATGGAATATAGGATCGAGAATGTATAACTTTGGGAAATTGATCCGCTTCTCAATGGAATATAGGATCAGATCAACTACTAAGGGAACTCATCCACCCCTTAATCGATGAAGAGGATGTATAACTTTGGGAAATTGATCCGCTTCTCAATGGAATATAGGATCGAGAATGTATAACTTCGAGAAAATTGATCCGTTTTCCAAGTGGAATATAGGATCAGATCAACTACTAAGGGAATGCATCCGCCCCTTAATCGATGAAGAAAATGTATAACTTTGGGAAATTGATCCGCTTCTCAATAGAATATAGGATCGAGAATGTATAACTTTGGGAAATTGATCCGCTTCCCAAGTGGAATATAGGATTGTGAATGTATAACTTTTGGAAATTGATCCGCTTCCCAAGTGGAATATAGGATCGTGAATGTATAACTTTGGGAAAACTATCCGCTTCTCAATGGAATATAGGATCGAGAATGTATAACTTTGGGAAATTGATCCGCTTCTCAATGGAATATAGGATCGTGAATGTATAACTTTGAGAAATTGATCCGCTTCTCAATGGAATATAGGATCGAGGATGTATAAATTTTGGAAAAATTGATTTCACTCCGAATGGAACCGAGGGATCAGATCAGAGAAAGAATGTGAATGCAACTGAGATGTGAAAGTAGATACGACATGACTAGGATTTATGTTTCAGCTTAACATTTCATTATTGCTCTACTTCTTTAGCATTAGGCTAATAGATGAGTTTTGTGATGTAGGTGCTGAGTTTCGAACAGGTGATTTCTCTGAGTTTACAGAAGAATAGGCGAAGTTGATGGAGCATATCTATGCCGCGGTTTGGGGCACTGATGAAGCGGTTTAACAAATGTCAGTATGTGAAGTCTTAGTGAACAAGTGTGTTGTTGAAATGTGCTGAAGATTTTAATGACAGCAGTAGTTTTAATGTTTTGACATGTTTTGAGATTATCCTGACTATGAAAACATGATTTGGTTTAGTTGTAGATTGTTATTCTGGATTTATAAAGTTGTGAATCTATGTTGTTTTGAATAGCTACTGTTAAAATTTACAAGTTCTTTTAGTAGGTAGAGTTGTCCGTTTGTTTAAAGTGTCACTGTTCACAGGTGGATGTTGTCTATCGGTGGATGTTGAGTGTTACTGTTCATCGGTGGATGTTGTCTATCGGTCGATGTTGTCTATCGGTGGATGTTGAGTGTTACTGTTCACTGGTGGATGTTGTCTATCGGTAGATGTTGTCTATCGGTGGATGTTGTTTATCGGTAGATGTTGTGTGTTACTGTTCACCGGTAGATGTTGTCTATCGGTGGATGTTGAGTGTACTACTCACCGGTAGATGTTGAGTGATAGAGTCGAGTAGGTGTGAGTAATAGATTTTGTCATTTTGTGATCGGTGGATGCGAGCGGTAGATGTGAGTAGTAGATTTTGTCGTTTTGTGATCGGTGAATGTGAGCGGTAGATGTGTTCTATTTTCCCTTTGTCTTCTTTCGACCAACTGTCTCTAATATTTTAATCATTTGATAAATGTTGTTTTATACAAATGGTTTTCCGCTGCAAGTTTTAACGTTTAAAGGGTCAAATTTTGATCATTGAATAGAATTTTAAAATTTTCTCAAAATGTCATAGTTCGGTTCAGCATTTTGCGTAGCGAACCGGGTTCAGAAAACTCAGGGCGTTACAGCTTCGGCAAGGGTAGTGCCAAGTTGGGTGATCGACTTGGAAGTCCTCGCCAAACAAAGCCGTGAGGGGAGAATATTGGGCTACGGCCCAATCCCTAGAGCGGACAATATCTTGCTGGAAAAATGGGTCGTCACAGGAAATCTAGGTTTGGGTTTGTTACCTGAGATATTGGTGAGGTATTGGTGAAATTTGCTTGAAGGGGAGCTCAGGGAAGCTCCAGCATTCTGGCGTTCTAGGCGAGTTTCATAGCTTAGCAGTAAACTATTTAGTTCTTCAACCGATGGACGATCAGTGCGAATACATATGAAGGTGACAAAGGGGTTGTATTCTGCTCCTAAACCATTTAGGAAATAAAGTAGCCAAAGTGTTGCAGAGACTTCAGAATTTCTAAACATAAGTCATAGCGCTAAGACCCTCTTTGCAAAATGCCTGTAAGCTTGTGCGAAACTCTGAGATCTGATCAAGAGATGATGCAGAGTAGAGTTGTCCGAGAGCTTCCCAAATCTCAAAAGCTGTTGAATATCCTACCAACTGTCCTAACATTTGCTCATGAACAAAGACATAAATCCAGCTCATTATCAAGTGATTGTACCTTTGCCAGGAGAGGTATCAAATTCAATTTCAGAGAATTCCCAATGCAAAGGGCAAAGGTATCAAATTCTAGATCAAAGGTAGTCATAATTTTTTGCTCGTTTTGGTTTTTGATAGATTTGTATGAAAAAAAAAAAGAAGAGGAATTGAAATTTGTATTCTATTTCATTTCACATTAAATGAAGGTTGTTGAGTGGCTTTTATAAGCTTGAGGTAATACAGAAAAACACAAGAAATGAGAAAACATAAGAAACATGAGAGAGAGAGAAAGCAATTAACGCTAACGCATGGATCGGTGTTAGTTATTTTCTACACCCTAACGCAAGTGCACGTGTCGCTAACGAAGTAATAAAATAAGTAAAAGTCGATCCCACAAGGATATGTTTAATCAAATTAATTTCTTATAAAATTCTATAAAAATAAAAGTGAGAATATTGAAAATAGATGAAAGTATTGAAATTAAATAAATTGTACGGAATGATGAACTAAAATTACTCGAAATTAAATAAGACTAAAAATATAAATGATTTAAAAAGGTAATTATGGGAAAAGCCTTGTTTAGGGTTGATTTCCTCTTTATATGCAATTATTACTGATACTACAGCAATGCTACAGCATCAGTCACGGCACAACAAGAATTCATAATGTTTCTAGGGTTCCGTCGAATTGCCTAGATAAATTCGTTTCAGAATTTTCTTTTCGACTTTGAAAAGATAAAAACTTAATACGAATTTTTGGTGTAAACCTATTCTTATCGCCAAAGAAATTAATGTTAGCTACTTTGCAACAATTTTAATTTATTTAATTACTCATGCATCTTAAATTCCTATTTACCTATCGATACAATAGGAACATTTGAATTTAAATCTGCCTATCGGCACAATTTAATTTATGCAATAAAAACCATGAGCAATTGTGTAATGAAAAATATGTAGCATTCATAGATTAAAATAAAAACATATAAAGAGTACTCTCTTGCCTAAGCAAGATAAGAAAAACTAGCCTAAAATTATAATAATAGAAAAACTAAAAAAAATAAAAAGTAGAAGAGAAGAAGAAGAAGAAGAAGAAGAATGTCGTCGTTCTCTCTACCACAGACCAGTATCCAAAATGAATAAAAATCCTGTTTTTTATAATTGCTTCTGCTCCTCGTTCTGCGTGTCATCCTTTTTTCTCTCTCTAGTCTGTTCCTTTCTTTTCTCCTTCTAATCCGCTGATTCCCTTGATCAACGGCTTATAATTTATGATAAAATCTTCTTGATTTGCTCTCTTTTGTCGTCCACTCTTCTAAGTTGTCCGTTGCTTTGTCTATGTTGCTCAGTCATTCGATTGTATTTTATGCTACTCTGTCATCCGATTGCTGTTCTGTCATCCATTTTCTGTCATCCCTTCTTCTATTTGTCGACTGCCATCTGATTGCTACTCTGTCATCCGATTGTCATTTGTCATCCGTTTGTTAATTGTTGACCGTTTCTTCATCTACCATTTCTGCGTCTACCGATTTCTGTCATCCGATTGTTTTGTCTACTGTTCTCTGTCATCCGATTCTCTCATCTGATTCTCTGTCATTGGATTCTATTTTTGACCAAGTGTCTTCGTTCTCTGTCTACCACTTTTTGTTCTCTATCGTCCGATTCTATCTACCGTTTCTGTCATCCGATTTTATCCACCTTTTATGTCATCCGATTGGCCTCCTTTCTCTCCATTATCTTCTTAAAATATTCTAGCAACGGTTCCTTGATTAGATTCCTTTATTTTTGGTAACCATCATCTCCGTGATTTGCTTTCTCTTCTTCATAATTCTTCAGCATTTGAATTGATCTTCCCGCTATTAATTTCGCATTCAAATAAGAAAATATAAAATTTGAATTAATGTTACAAATCTGCTTTAAATAGAAAATATGCATAGAATATATTAAATTTAATCAATGCCTTGATACTGCAGCATTATGTAGCAATTGTAGTAAATTCCACTAATTTCTTCTAAAATTCACTCAAATCATACAAGTTAAATTATCTAAAAATAGTATAAAATAATTCTAAATTTAGAGTTATCAGTCGGTATTCAGAGAGAGCAATTAATGCTAACGCATGGGTTGACATGGTTTAACAATTTTCAACGTCGGAGGTGCTTGCAACGTTGTTTACATGAAAGTGAAGAGATCGATCATGTTATGCAAAATCGTTACATTACGTAAGTGCATGTACCGCAATCAAGTAATAAAGTGAAAGTAGAATATCGATCTCACAATGAAAAAATTAATCAATAATTAAATTTAAATAGAATGAGATAAAAGTGAATCAGAGTAATAATCAAAACAGTTGAAAAGTCGGTTGACACAGAATTTCAAGATGCCAATTAAGAAAAGGTGGATCGGAATTGATTTCCTTCACTATGTTCTTTGATGAGGACCTCAAGACGGATACATTACAAGTGGATGGACCAATAACGAGAGCAAAGGCAAAGCAGATCAAGGAGCAAATGAGCAATTTGGTCCGTCAAATCTTACCTCAAGAAGGAAATTGCGTTCGGAAGCAAGAACCAGAGATTGTTCTCTTAATCCAAGCTGTTTTAGGATGATGTTTATGTCATTTTTGTTTTGTTTATTTAGTTACTTCTAGATTGTCGTTTTTAGGGTTTAAAAAGTACTTGTTGTCTATAGAGTCATAAGTCGTTTTATTTAGTAATTGTTGTCTTTTTAAATAAATGTTTAAAGGGCAGATTAGTAATTTGCTCTTAAAGAAAACCCTAGAAACCCTAGCATGAAGGGATGTTTCATGCCTATAAATTCATTCTTAGATGAATAAAAGAAGATCACGTTTTATCTAATTGTGAGAGAATTTCTCTTAGTTTCTTGAAGAAACTCCGAACTTATCAAGGTTCTCCTTGTGGCGTTCAAAATCTGACTTATCAAACGAACAGGCATATTCGTTTGTGGCGTCCTCCTTATTCCAAGGTTCGGATCTATATAGATTTCGGGTCAAGGATTTCCTCTTCGAACTTGTAGATTCTGGGTTAGCGACGACACCAATATTTTGATCGTGGGTCACCGTCACATCGTTGGCGTGGTTCGCATCATTTGGTATCAGAGCCAAATCGAGTTCGTCAGGTTCTATCCCTTCCTTTTCGTTTTGTTTTGTTTCAGAAATTTTGTTCTTGAGTCTTGAAATCTGTTTCAATTTATCTCGATGATTCGCTATTCAACTATATGTCAAACGAAAACGCCGTCTTCATATGAATCATAGAACGACGTGTTAGCTTTCTGATCTGTGTTGAAACGTCAAAATCGGTTCTTGTTTGCCCATTCAAATTCACGTTTTCGTAACTGTCGCCGATTTCGTTCTGGTGTACTAGAATCTGATTAAAACCATTTTAATCATTCGAATGGTTTATAGACATCAAACAAAATTGTCAGCATCTTATCATTTGTGAATTAGCATTTTATCTTTCCGATCTGTATTGAAACGTCAAAATCGGATCTAGTTTACTTATTCAAAAGTGAAATTTTGTAACTGTCAAGGATTGTTAATGCTCAAAAGTAATTCGCAGTTTTCGTCTTGATAAATATTCCAATTGCGAAAGTGTTATTCTTTAAGTTGTTAGATGAGATTTTTCTCTTTCCAAATCATACATGAACGTAAAATTCCGATCTAGTTTGAGCACTAAAACGTCATCTACAAATTCGGTTACCAGTTCTGTTACAAATTTGGTTACAAATTCGGTTACCAATTCGGTTACAAATTCAAAAAAAAAAAAAAAATTGTGGTTCTTTAAATTTGTTTGACTAGCTTACTTCATTGGATTGTTCCTTTGCATCCTTATACTATTCTAATTATTTTGAGCCAGTTCTTTCATCACTAATTGTAGTGTCTGTTATTTTAGTTTGTCTTGTTTAGTTCGCCACTTGTGAACTTCCATTACTATTCGGTTAGTTTCGAAAGAAATCAAAGAGAATTCAAGTGGAAAAAGGCACGAGTGAGTGAGCATATTAGAGGGTAACAGCCAATATTATTGAGTGTAAACACGAGTGCAATTGAGTGATTTTTCTTCTTTTCGAGTGTAATACCCGGTTCTATCAAACCGTTTCTCTATTCCTTTTAAATTAATGGCACAATTCATATGGCAATATTAAATGTAGGGTTAGTGATGACTAGGCAAGGGCATAAGGGTAATTAGAAATTCAAAGGTGGATAACGTATTTAAGGAAACTATTAATGAGGTAGCCGCCACTGTTGATTTCATTTCCTCTCCATTCTCAGCTCCTCAGCTTAGCAGTGCGCGATAGGGGACTCCCTTCGACTGCCTCCAGCGATTTCCTCCGAACTTGGTGAGTTTTGCTTCTATTTCTTGCTACATTGTATCTATCGTTGGTTGGAGGGGTGATAAATGAGGTTTTGAGTAGGCGGGAAGCGAGTGGTGGTTTCGATTTAAGTTGAAATCGGGAATGCAAAATGACTAGAGTTCCCAAAACAGTTTTCCTTAGATTTCTAGGGGTTTAGAATGAAGATTAGAGGAAATTTGATGTATGCTCTGTCTATGGTTTTAGGTTTGAGTAATACCCGAAGTAGCTTGCAACCAAGCTTTTCCAGGAGACCAGGTAAGTAGAGTTTGCATGTGCCTTCGGGCCTACATCACAAAAAAGTAGGATTTGTGTGTGCATGAATGAATGTTTCTTTTCAGTTGCCATGCATCATATTTTGAAAGAAAACGAAAATGAATTTACATGAAGTAGCATGATGAGATGTGAACAGATTGTGACAGTATACTTTTAAGGGAATTAATCCGCCCCTTAATCGTACATACGGATTCATACCCTGGGAAAATTGATCCACCTCCCATTGTATCAGGGATCAAATCAGTTGTTAAGGGAATTAATCCGCCCCTTAACTGAGTATATGGATTCATACCCTGGGAAAACTGATCCACCTCCCATTGTATCAGGGATCATCGGACCAGTGAACGAATGCATTATAACTGAGAAATGAAAGTAGAAACTGCATATTTAGGATTTACATTTCAGTACACATTTCATCTCTTACTTTACTTGCTTAGCATTAGGCTAATAGATAAGTTTTGTGATGTAGGTGAAGAGATTACAGCAGGTGAAATTCCCGTGTGCACAGATGAGTAGATGTGGTTGGAGGGGTACATTCATGCTTTGGTCTGGTAAACTGATGAGGCGGGTTAACTGGTGTCAGCAGTTGTGAAGGTCTAATTGATAATGATACAATCTGAGTACATTGAGTTTTTATGACAGTAATGGTAGCAACCTTTTGCATTAGTTTATTTTGAGAATTCCTGACATTAGTGTTCTGCTGGATTTTATAATGTTATTTTTACTGAATTTGAACAATGCAAGGACTTAAAGTGCCTCTGAATGGTTTTTGGTAAAATGCTTAAGTCCTTTTGATAGTCGGGACCTTCTTGAATTATAGTAAAGCCTACTGCCATGTGTGTTTTGTCTATCAGCAGAAGTTGAGTGATTGTTCTGTCTTTAGTCTATCGGTAGATGATGTCTATTGGCAGATGTAGAGTTATTGTTCTTCTATCGGTAGATGGTGTCTATCGGCAGATGTAGAGTTATTGTTCTTCTATCGGTAGATGGTGTCTATCGGCAGATGTTGGGTCATTGTTCTTCTATCGATAGATGGTGTCTATCGGCAGATGTAGAGTTATTGTTCTTCTATCGGTAGATGGTGTCTATCGGCAGATGTTGGGTCATTGTTCTTCTATCGGTAGATGGTGTCTATCGGTGGATGTAGAGTTATTGTTCCTTCTCCTATCGGTAGATGAAGACTTCGCATTATCGGAAGGAGAGGGTGTCATATCTTGTCGTGTAGTCATCGGTAGATGCAGTCTACCGAGAGTTGTCTTTGTTGTATATTTTCCGGGTGACGTCATCGGTAGAAGCCTCCTATTTTCTGTTTCTGCTTCTTCCGCTGACTTTGTCCATCGGCGAAAATGTTTGACTTCTGCAACTTCTCGAGTATTCTGCGTTTTTAAACCTTATTCCTTTTGGCCAATCATTCTTAATATTACCAACTATTATTTTAACAACGTTTTTCACAGTTTGTTTAACTCCATCGTTATTCAAATGATTTCCGCTGCAAATTCTTAAATGTTTTGAGCTCTTACAAAAATGTCAAGTTTTGACTGTCGAGTGAAGATAAAAAAAAGTAGTCATGTTCGAACATTGAGTAGCGAATCGGGTTCAGATTACTCGGGGCGTTACATCGAGTGAAACACGTGAGGGAGTGCTGTGAGGTCCAATATTTCTTCACCTTCTACTTTCTTATTTGTTTCGCAATTGTAGTACCTATTTTGCCATTATTTATTTATTTTTTTGTTCTTTTTATTTTGGTTTGTCAATTTTTGTTATTGCAGGAAGACTCATTTATTACTATTTGATTAGTTAAAAAAAAAAAATCGAGTGGAAAAAAAGGCACAAGTGGGTGAGCATATCTAAAGATAAAAGTAAGTATTATTGAGTGCAAACACGAGTGAAATTGAGTGATTTTCCACATTTTCGAGTGAAACACGTGAGGGAGTGTTGTGAGGTCCTATTTTACTTCACCTTCTACCTTCTTGCAGAGAATACCTAACCATGTCCGACGAAGAAGACAACCAACGTCCAGCTAACATGCAAAATTTACAAATGGAGGCGATCATGGGGGAGATGAGGCGGCTGATGAGACAAGGGTTCAATGAGATCAACGAGCGAATTGATCAAGTGGAACAGATTGCGACATGAGTCCAACCCCAGGCTGGGCATAATGCACTAAGGAGAAACCAGCGTAGGCAGGTCCCTACGGAAGAGATCGATGAAATTGATGAGAGAAACTTAGAGGATGATCTTGATAGGGTGTCCGTGGGTAGTCGTGGAAGACATGGGAATGACCACGCAAGACAAGACCGAGGCCGACTTGATTATAATTTGGGAAACATCAAGATGAAGATTCCTGAGTTTCGAGGAAAAAGTGATCCGGAGGAGAACCTGGACTGGGAGCGGAAAATAGAGCTAGTTTTTGATTGCCACAACTACTCCGAGCGAAAGAAAGTGAAGCTTGCTGCCATAGAATTTACAGAGTATGCGATAGTGTGGTGGGACAAGTTGTGTCTCGATCGAAGGCAAGACGAAGACCTTCCCATTGAGAGTTGGGCAGAGATGAAGATGCGACGACGATTTGTACCGAGTCATTACCGGCGTGATCTACACAACAAATTGCAGACTCTTAGGCAAGGGAGTCGTAGTGTGGATGAGTATTACAAGGATATGGAGATGACGATGATACGGGCCAACATCGAAGAGGATCGAGAAGCAACAATGTCTAGATTCTTGAGGGGATTGAATCGCGAGATCGCTGACGCGGTTGAGCTACAACATTACGTCGAGATTGAAGACTTGGTTCACATGTCCTTGAAGGTAGAAAGACAGCAGCAACGACGTAGTAGTAACCGTCAACATAGTTCGAACCAAATGCCTTGGAAACCAAAGTATCCGAAGAAGGAAGAGAGTCCCTTCACTTCCAAGGGTAAGTTTGAACAGCGGGCAACAACTACGCCCTCTCCCAACCAGGCCAAACCAACGCCTACACCCAATCGCTCTAGTGAGATCAAGTGTTTCAAATGTCTTGGGAGAGGACATATTGCAAGTCAATGCCCAAATAAGCGAGTGATGGTGTTGCGGGAGAGTGGAGAGATCGAGTCCGAGGCTAGTGATGACGAGGGTTAATCAGATATGCCATCATTGGAGTATGTTTCCACGGATGATGAGGAGGTAGGAGCTGCCAACGGAGACTTCCTTTTGGTTGCACGACGTGCCTTGAGTGCGCAGATAAAAAAGGACGAAGATGATAAGGTGCAGCGAGAAAATATTTTCCACACCCGGTGCCACGTGAAAGACAAAGTGTGCAGCGTCATAGTCGACGGGGGAAGTTGTACCAATGTGGCTAGTGCTTCTATGGTGGAGAAATTGGGACTTTTAACGTTGAAACATCCACGACCTTACAAGTTGCAATGGTTGAATGATAGCGGGGAGGTACGTGTCACCAAGCAAGTGGTGGTACCATTTCGGATTGGAAAGTACGAAGATGAAGTGAAGTGCGACGTGGTACCGATGCAAGCTAGTCATATCCTGTTAGGAAGACCGTGGCAATTTGACCGAAGAGTGCAACATGATGGTTTCACCAACAAGTATTCATTCACCTATAAACACAAGCCAATCACGTTAGTACCCTTATCCCCGAGAGAGGTCTTTGCAGATCAAATCCGGTTGCAGAAATCGAGTGAACAAGAAAGAAAGGAGTGGAAACAAGCAAAACCTGAGAGAAAACCAGAGAGTTCATCCATTTCTAAACAGAATCTCTTTGCAACCAAGAGTGATCTGAAACAAGCCATTACCAACAAACAGCCAATGATCCTTCTCACGTACAAGGAAGATGTTTTGAATACTAACAAGCTAGATTTGTCCCTTCCAAGTCTGGTTGTTTCTCTTTTGCAGGACTTTGAGGACGTATTTCCCGATGAGCTTCCAAAAGGTTTGCCACCCATTCGCGGGATTGAGCACAAGATTGACCTTGTACCTGGAGCCTCCATTCTGAATCGGCCAGCTTATCGCACCAACCCCGAGGAGACAAAGGAGTTACAACGTCAAGTGGAAGACTTGATGGAGAAGGGGTACGTGAGGGAGAGCATGAGTCCGTGCGCTGTCCCTATTCTTTTGGTTCCTAAGAAGGATGGAACATGGCGAATGTGCACCGATTGTCGCGCCATCAACAATATCACGGTAAAGTATCGCTTTCCTATTCCTCGTTTAGATGATATACTTGATGAGTTGCATGGTTCCTGTGTCTTTTCAAAGATTGATCTTAAGAGTGGATACCATCAAATTAGAATGAATGAAGGAGATGAGTGGAAAACGGCGTTTAAAACAAAACATGGATTGTACGAGTGGATGGTCATGCCATTTGGGCTAACTAATGCACCTAGTACTTTCATGCGCTTGATGAATCATGTTTTGTGTCCGTTTATTGGAAAATTTTTGGTTGTATACTTTGATGATATTTTAATATATAGTTCCAATTTGCATGATCATGTTTCCCATTTGAGAGCAGTTTTGAATGTTCTTAGGAAAGAGAAATTGTACGCTAACCAGGACAAGTGCACCTTTTGCACCGATCAGCTTGTTTTTCTTGGTTTTATTGTTAGCGCGCAGGGAATCCAGGTTGACAATGAGAAGGTTTGCGCAATTCAAGAATGGCCAACTCCGACGATTATTGGACAGGTGCGAAGTTTTCATGGACTTGCTAGCTTCTACCGGCGATTCGTGAAGGACTTTAGCACCGTAGCCGTACCGCTCACCGACGTGATGAAGAAGAACATTCCATTCAAGTGGGGCGAGGCACAAGAGGAGGCATTTACGATTCTGAAATATAAACTTTCGCATGCCCCTTTACTTGCTTTACCTAACTTTGATAAAATGTTTGAGGTTGAGTGTGATGCTTTAGGTGTAGGGATTGGCGCTGTTTTAATGCAGGAACGAAGACCAATTGCATACTTCAGTGAGAAGTTAAGTGGCGCAACGCTCAACTACCCGACGTACGACAAGGAGCTCTACGCTGTAGTTCGTGCCCTCGAGACGTGGCGACACTACCTTATGCCAAAGGAGTTTGTGATCCGCACCGATCATGAAACCTTGAAGCATTTCAAGAGCCAACACAAGCTGAATAAACGCCATGGTCACTGGTCTGAATTCTTGGAGCCATTCCCATACGTCATCCAATATAAGAAAGGTAAGGAGAATGTGGTTGTTGATGCACTTTCTCGCAGGTATGTTTTAATATCAACCTTAGATGCTAAATTACTTGGATTCGAACATATCAAGCAGCTTTACATTGATGATGTTGATTTTGGAGAGAGTTATAGGCTGTGTGAGAAATCTGGGTTTGGGAAGTTCTTTAGGCATGACGAGTACCTATTTAGGGAAGGTAAATTGTGTGTTCCCAACTGTTCTTTGCGTGATTTATTGATTAGGGAATCCCATGGGGGAGGGTTGATGGGGCATTTTGGGATAGCAAAAACTCTAGGAATCCTACAAGAACATTTCTATTGGCCCCACATTAAATGAGATGGACTTACGTGTAAGCAAGCTAAATCGAGAGTACAACCGAACGGGCTTTACACACCTCTGCCTATTCCTAGTTCACCTTTGATTGACATTTCGATGGACTTTGTGTTAGGGTTACCTAGGACTAAGCGTGGTAAGGATTCGATTTTTGTGGTTGTAGATCATTTTTCTAAGATGGCTCATTTTATTCCTTGTCATAAAACTGATGATGCCTCTAATGTTGCTGAATTGTTCTTTGGAGAGATAGTACGGTTACATGGGATGCCGAGGACAATAGTTTCTTAAGTTACTTTTGGAAGACTTCGTGGGGAAAATTAGGAACAAAACTTTTGTTTTCAACTACTTGTCATCCCCAAATTGATGGTCAAACTGAGGTAGTGAATAGGACTTTATCGACATTATTGAGGGCAGTCATTAGCAAAAACATTAAGTCATGGGAGGAATATTTGCCACATGTTGAGTTTGCCTACAACCGTTCAATTCATTCAGCCACTAAATATTCACCTTTTGAGATTGTTTATGGTTTTAATCCGCTAACTCCATTGGATTTATCACCTTTACCTGTTTCTGAACAAGTGAATTTAGATGGCGAGAAAAAGGCAGAAGTCGTGAAACAACTCCACGAGCGAGCTCGACAAAACATTGCGCGGAGAACAAATCAATACATCAAGAATGCCAACAAGGGTCGACGTTAACTCATTTTTGAACCCGGAGATTGGGTTTGGTTGCATATGCGCAAAGAGAGATTTCCTGCTCAATGGCGTTCTAAATTGCTTCCTCGTGGTGATGGACCATTCCAAGTGCTTGAGCGAATTAACAACAACGCCTACAAGCTTGATTTACCTGGTGAGTACAATGTAAGTGCAACGTTTAATGTTTCTGACTTGAGTCCTTTTGATGCAGATTTCGATTTGAGGACAAATCATTTTCAAGAGGGAGGGAATGATGAGGACCTCAAGACGGATACATTACAAGTGGATGGACCAATAACGAGAGCAAAGGCAAAGCAGATCAATGAGCAAATGAGTAATTTGGTCCGTCAAATCTTACCTCAAGAAGGAAATTGCGTTCGGAAGCAAGAACCAGAGATTGTTCTCTTAATCCAAGCTGTTTTGGGATGATGTTTATGTCATTTTTGTTTTGTTTATTTAGTTACTTCTAGATTGTCGTTTTTAGGGTTTAAAAAGTACTTGTTGTCTATCGAGTCATAAGTCGTTTTATTTAGTAATTGTTGTCTTTTTAAATAAATGTTTAAAGGGCAGATTAGTAATTTGCTCTTAAAGAAAACCCTAGAAACCCTAGCATGAAGGGGTGTTTCATGCCTATAAATTCATTCTTAGATGAATAAAAGAAGATCAGGTTTTATCTAATTGTGAGAGAATTTCTCTTAGTTTCTTGAAGAAACTTAAAACTTATCAAGGTTCTCCTTGTGGCGTTCAAAATATGACTTATCAAACGAACAGGCATATTCGTTTGTGGCGTCCTCCTTATTCCAAGGTTCGGATCTGTATAGATTTCGGGTCAAAGATTTCCTCTTCGAACTTGTAGATTCTGGGTTAGCGACGACGCCAATATTTTGATCGTGGGTCACCGTCACATCGTTGGCGTGGTTCGCATCATTCTTCTACGACAGAACTTGTAGGAAGTGGTACAACAATTGAATCAGAAGATTTAGAATATCATTTATAGAAAGTCTTGTCACAATTACTTAATTAGTTTATATGATATTTCCTCATTACTTTATAAAAAACAAATATCTTATTGAACCCGTTTAATAACATTTCCATGCAATCATACAAAATTAATAAATCGATATGAAAATACTAATTTTTGCACAATTCAATATATTTCCTAATTTTATTTACTGTCAACTACAATAGCAGTCCTAAAATTTATTCATGATTTCTAACACTGAATATATTAAATATTAAAATCATAATGAATTTTCTAATGCAATTACTACAACAATTTCGCAAAAGACAATAGATTGGTATTCTCAATTCCTACCACATAAAAATTTAGTTCATAGAGGAAAAAAAAATAAAAAAGTATTAAACAAAAATGGATAATTCATTTTATAATAAAGAAAAATATAAATTCTTCTATGCACTTGAATGATGTTCTATTTGTAACACCCCGAACCCGCCCGAGCTCGGAGCGAAACGTTTACAAACCAAACCCGCGTTTAAAACATCGTTTAAAAATCATTTTCGTAAACTTTACGACTCACTTTCGGGTTTTTCGAACCCTAAAAATTTATTGGAAAACGTGCCCAAAATACGTTGGAAAATGTCGGGTCAAAACATTGTAGAAATAGGAGAAATAAAAAAAAATTCAAAAAAACCTGCCCAAAGGGGCGCTGGGCGCGCGCGCTTGGCGCCGCGCGCGCCCAGGCAGCGCGCTGTGGGCGCGCGCGCTGGGCGCCGCGCGCGCCTGCGTGCTGTGCGCGCGCGTCTGCACGTTGTGCGCGCGCGCCTGCGAGCTGGGCCCCCGCCTGCGCGCTGGGCGCACCCCGTGCGCGCCAGCCGCGATCAATCGCTGTTTTAACCCGATCAATCGGGCACGCTCGGGCCATTTTCACCCAACAACCTCCCGACCACGATCGGTCGCGCCCCGGGCACGATCGATCGGGCCGGCTCGGGTTTTCTCGACCCAAAACACCCTAAAAACTTCCATTTTGACCCCCTTTGACCTTTCCCCACTATTTCTCACATTTTACTATCCCGAACACCTCCAAAAATCACGAAACTTTAACCATACCTTCCCGACACGCGAACCATCAAATCCCGTAAAAATTTTAGAAAACCGGCTTCAACCGAATATTAATAAAAATAAATAACTTGACCTGACGTCAATGGTTTTAAAATCAAAACCGACAATGTAACGGCTAAATAATTCTAAACCCGAAAACCTGAAAAACAAATACTTAAAACCACGACTCAACCCAGTTTAGAACAGAACAAATCCACAACCATTTACACTAAACAACTCTCACGAACCGACCACAAAATCCAAACTACAAACCAAAAACTCACCAAAACGATCACCTAGTCTCACAATATCAACCACAAACCACAAAATACCCCAGTTGCCGAACACCAACCCCATAGCTCCGAAGACTTTGGCCGAGGCACCCTGACAACTGCCCGCACCGGCATACGGCGTACATCAACGACTGCGTCCCAATCCTAGCTTTCCTCGTAGCTCTAACCTGAACTCCTGTTGTCACCTACACCACAGAACACGCACACACACACACACGTAAGCTTAAGCTTAGCAAGTAGGGGATAACAAATACAGTTTAAAAACAAAGCACTATGCACAACAACACAATACAGCCAAACAATGCAATACAACACCACAATGCAACTCAACAACTCAACTCATAGTTGCCTGCACCTCAAAGGTGCCTTACACATTGCCCGCACCGAAGTGCCTTACACATTGCCCGCACCGAAGTGCCTTACACTTTGCCCGCACCGAAGTGCCTTACACAACGACAAACTCACAACGACAAACACACAACGACACATTGCCCGCACCGAAGTGCCTTACACATTGCCCGCACCGAAGTGCCTTACACATTGCCCGCACCGAAGTGCCTTACTTATTGCCCGCACCGAATTGCCTTACACATTGCCCGCACCGAAGTGCCTTACACATTGCCCGCACCGAAGTGCCTTACTCATTGCCTGCACCGAAGTGCCTTACACAACGACAAACTCACAACGACAACCACACCAATACACAACGACAAACATACAACGACAACCCGACAATCACACAACGACAAACATACAACGAAAACCCGACAAACACACAACGACAAGATAAACAATAACTCAGCGTCACAACCCAACATGACAACACAACACCAAGCAAAACAATAACTTAACGTACACGAAGTAAAGCAATAACGAATAAACCCTACCGTCCTGTGGTGTAGGCCCGAAGGCGAAAGGATGACACCCAATACTTACCTGACGTCTAGGTATGTGTTCGCTCACTTCGTCCAACCGAATTTCATGCTCGATCACCTTAAAATAATGAAAACTCAACTTAGTAAATCACTAATAAAATTCTAAAGGATCCTAAAACCAAAACTAACAAACACTTCAACCTGAAACTACAACTTAACTCAAAACCCGATTTTTACTCCAAAATTGACCGTCCAACTTCAAACGGTCATAACTCCCTCGTTTTTCAACAGATTTCGACGCGCCACCCCAATTCGGAAACCTCTACACGTCTACTATCCATTGAACCACTCAACTTAACCAATTACACAACTTAGCCAACTCAAAAATGCCAAAACAGAACCGGTACTCCAAGTGCACAAAAAAATCGGTTTTCTAACAACTCACTCTATTTCTCTAATTTAACCTTATCAACAACCTAACTAACCTATCCTAAGCTTAAACCATCAAACATTAGAGAGAAAACCAGCAAGGAACTCAAAATTCGGAGTGCTCCCTTAAGGGTTTCCAACTCATACCCAAACTCTCACAAAATCCACTAAAAACACTAACAACCAACACATTTAAGCAATAGACCAAAAACCCACTTAATTCTTACCTTAAATCCTTGCAAAATTGAAGAAGAAAAGGAGAAGAACCCTAGCAATGGAGCTGCCCTTCGTGGAGAGGAAAGAAGAGAAAAAAAATAGGGTTTTGACATTTAACACCACTTTACCCATTTTTATAACCTTTTTACTTTTCCCTTTTTGATTTTTCCTCAAATCTTTCTCATTTTATACAAATGCCCCTCCCTCCTTTGGTTTATCAATCTCCCACGTGAATCTCTCTTAAAACCACTTTCCCATTAATTTTTTTTCCAAGTTTTATTTCATTCTTTTCTATTGGTTACTAAATCTTTGACTTTTCAAACACCCTTTTGTTTGAAATGTCAACCTCGTTTTCTTCTCATCACATTTCTTCTAAACCCTTCGTTCCTAAACCCTTCATTACTAACAATCTCGTGCCCCGCACGTGCTATGACAAATCCGGGTGTTACACTATTATCTCTTCAACACTTTTTCCTCCCTCTGCTTCTTTCTTTTCTTCTTAGAATCCGTGTGTCAACTTCTCCTCTTCAGCCCTTAAGGTCAATTCTGTCTATGTCCAGCTCTCTTTGGCATTCCTTCTCTAGCAAAAGTTGTCTTCTTTTAAAAAAAAAATGAAAATTCCTCCAAGATTTTCTCTTTCCTTGATTAATCAAAATATTTAATTTAGATTAGATCCAATTTTTTCTCCAAAAATCTTAATTGTTTACTTATTCTTCTTTTTCTCTAGAAGCTTTCTTTTGTAACTTCTAGCTTTCAAAATTTTTCATACCTCAAAATCTGCTTACATCTTCAACAATCTATAAAAATATTGATTTTTTAATAAATATTTCCTTAAAAGAATAAAAAAATTTATATTTTATGATAATTCGATGCTACACACAAAGTTATAGCATTATATAGCAAAATATGATTATTTTATTTATTTAATCATCGATTTTTAACAACAATATTCATAAAATATATTGTGTAATAATTTTTTTTCAAGAGTTATCAGATTACCAATTGGTTGCAGATGAAACAAAATTCAGGTGACTACTAGGATAACAACATGTCGTTGGTGTGTAGAGCTTGTCATTCCAGGTGACTACGAGCAACGGGAGGTCGGTGGAGTTCAACAATGTTGCTCCGGCTAACTGGCAATTGGGCCAGACCGGTGAAGGAGCACCAAATTCTAGGTCACAAATATTAATTCTTACACAGTTACTATTGATGTCTTGCTTTGAATGAATAATGTAATTCATATTTGATTAATTATGTGTGTAGTTTGATTAATATGGTACTTCATGCGATCAAATCAAATTGTTCAAGTACTAAGATAACTCGCTAGTAAAATTACATCAAAATTTCAAATTACACAAAAGAGTTGTCGCAGTGTCTCATAATAAACTAACAAAACTTAAATATGAAATAAATAGGATCTATTTCATGAGAACTTGGAGCTGAGTCTCTCACTTCTACTATAATTACGTCACATCATGGACTTTTCACTTTTATATATATATAACACAAGTTCTAAAATCTAACATATAGATGACAAACGAGCCGACCAAGACGAGCTGAGCTGGGCCGAGCCAGAAATATTCTAGCTCACCGAGCCTACCGAGTTAAACAAGTCGAGCGTAACTGTTAGAATTTGGTGTGACCCGAATTCTAGTGGACCGGGTCGGGCACGTATATCAATATTAGGGTTTTATGTTTTCTCTATATATTGATGTTTGAGTAGCAAAACTCATTGTACCGAATTGATATTAGTGATTCTCTCCTCTGCCCGTGGTTTTTTTTCCTTTCTAGGGTTTCCACGTAAAATTCAGTGTCCATTATTTTCTCGTTTTCTTTTTCAGTTTTCTTGATCGTTCATTACAGGTGGATTAGGGTGTCTAATCCTAACAACTAGTATCAGAGCTTCAGGTTGAAGTGATTTTTTGAAAATCGGAGTTTGATTATTCGAAGGGTAGCGATCGATTTCAGGTTTGCAATTTCGGTGAGAGTATTTTGCAATTTTTGTTGGAAAAAGAAAATAGAAAAGAAATTAAGGTTTTTTCTGTTTGCTGTGAACAACAGAAAGGAGGGGGAAATAAAATAAAATAAAATAAAGGAAAAAATTTGCTTTTCTTTTTTGGTTCTATTCTGTTCTGCAAAGAACAGAGAGTGGTTCATCTTCTTCGCCACGAAGCTGTGAAGAAAAACAGAGAAGAGGGCTCGGCCGCGAGAGAGAAGCGCCGCCGCGAACCTTGTAGACCACCCGAGCCGCCCGCCAACCCGCCGTTGTCGTGCGCACATCCGCTGCCGATCAAAGCCGCGCGCGCGTCAGAAAACAGAGGAGCCTGTTCTGTTCGCCGCGCGAAGGAAGAGCCCGAGCTCTCTGCCACGCCATTGAAGACCAGAGAAAGAAGAAGGGCTTTCAAAAGAGAAAGCCGTCGTTCGACAGAAGCACCGCCGCTGCGCCGAGAGAGGAGAAGCGTCGCCGCCACCAGACGAGGAAGATTTGTCCCCCTCTGTTGTCTGTCGTTGTTGAAGAACAACAGCAACCTCCAATTGAATTTGTTGCTTTCGTCGAACAGCAGTTTTTCTGTGATATTTGGGGTTAAAATATCAGTTTTTGTTTAGGGGAAAATTGAGTATTTGAATTGAGGATTTTGGGGGAATTAAAATTCTCAATTGTTTGGCGGGATCTACTCCGTGGAGATTGATTATCAGGGTTGACTAATTGATCGGAAATTATCTGGTTTTGGGCGCATTTTTATTGGTTCAGAATATTCTGCAGGATTTATTCTGGTTTTAAAAGGGAGCAATTTTTGGAAAAATATTTGGGCAAAGTTATTGATTCAGATATTTTCGGGCTCGGAAAATTTATTTGGCGGGTTTATTGATATTGTGGAGATTGATTATTGAGGTTCAATAATTGATCTGGAAATATCAGTTTTTGGGCATTAATTATTGATAACAATGGCAGGTGCAGATAGCACAGGACCCAGTATTGAAAAATTCAATGGGACAGATTTCGCATTCTGGAGAATGCAAATCGAGGATTACTTGTACGGGAAAGGACTTCATCTTCCTTTGAGTGCGAAACCAGAGAAGATGAAGACGGTGAATGGAATCTCCTTGATAGAAAAGTTTTGGGAGTCATCCGATTGATGCTAGCCAAAAGCGTTGCTCACAATGTGGCGAAGGAGAAGACCACCGCGAGTCTGATGAAGGCTCTGTCTGATATGTACGAGAAACCATCTGCAAATAATAAGGTATTTCTTATGAAGAAGCTTTTTAATCTGAAGATGATTGATGGTACTTCTGTCGCAGCACATCTGAATGAGTTCAATACTATTGTGAATCAATTGCTATCTGTGGATATGATTTTGAGGGGGGAGGAGGTTGTGCCTTTTTTTTTTT
>CM039515.1:17096670-17128876 GCA_022432975.1 Begonia masoniana
CCCCTCATGGAACATTTTTATAGCAATCCATTCTCCTCTGCCTGCTCATGATTCCAAATTTTTTTTTTTTTTTTTTTGTTAATAATACGCAAAAGGTAAATTGCGGAAATAAAAAATTCTAAATAACTGAATGAAATGCGGAAATTTAAATGACTGAATTGAATGCGGAAATTTAAATGACTGAATTGAAATACAGAAATTTAAATAACTGAATTGAAATGCAGAAAATTTAAATGGACCTCTCCTCTCCCTCACGTGTTTACACTCGTTCAATGTCACTTCACTCGTGTTTCGCTCGAAATTTGACTTTATAAGATAATCTCACACTCTTGTCTTTACCACTCAATCTCTTCTTTAGGTTCTTGAAGTTAGAACCCAATCAAGATGTAATCCAACAAATATAACGTGAAAATTTCAACTTTCAAACTTAAAATCCAACTTTCGAGAATAGATTTAAGTCAAACCACTAAAGGTGTGTTGCTAGAATCGATCTCTAGATATAACGTTTTGAGAAGCTTGCATAGTTTCCGGTTGTGAATCCTCGATACTAATGAGGTATTCTCACGAATTTTTTTGCAACCCGGCAACTTGCAGAAATAGAAATCCGACTTGAGATTCGGATGCTAGGGTTTGAGACAAGCAAAGATATGTCTTTCTCGATTGGCAGTAAAAAGAAGTTCTCGTTATTAACAAACGAGAGCTCTACACTTTTTTTTTTTTTGAATTTTCGGAATTTTTTTTTTTTTTTCGATTTTTTTTTTTTTTTTTTTTTTGAACTAAAACGAAAAATAGAATAATCGAAAGGTTTTTGTGGAGAAGAAAAGAAAGAATAACAAGAATGATAAAGATAGCTTCTTTGAATCGAAGAACCTTCTCTCTGATACCAAATGATATGAACCTAAGATATTAGAGATCTTAGACCCCAACACGCAATACGGAATTCAAAGGGAATAATGCCTTATTGATTCGAAAGAATAGAAGAAGGAACTTGACCCCACTCGATAGATAGCGATGGAACCAAAGTTATCAGAAAAAGTAGCTAGACCCGAACCAAACTCGTTGGTTGAACCTAAGCTATCAAGTTCGATCTTTTCAAGAATACACTTGAAGAAGATCAAGTTCTAATCCAAGAACTCAAGAAGAGAATTATAAGGATCTCACCTCAAAGCACAAGCTTAATAAAATCAAATTCATTCAAAAAGTGCCTAAAATCTATTACAAGCCTCCCTTAAATAGGCAAAGGTATAAAACTAATAAGGTAAGTACATAATTAGAAATAATCAGATATCCTAATTAGACAATAGAAAAGTTTCCAAAAATAAGAGAAGGAAAATTGGAAAGTGGTGCAAGTGGATGGTGGCCGCGGAACTTAGGTTTAAGTAACGTGAGTCTCGCATTTAATTCAGATTGTGGGCTAGCCTAATGGTGTGGCACTTGTAAGAACTTTGAAGTTAAAAACTCTTGGGCCTAGAGTAGTGCCATGTTGGGTGACCATGTGGGAAGTCTTTATTTTTGAGACTTCATTTTGGGCTTCTTTTCCAGTCCTTGCTTCTTCATCAACACTTAGTAATATTATTGCTTGTTGCACATTTTGTGATGATTCCTTTTCTTGGATGTCTTTGATTAAAATTTGTAGTCTTTGTTTATTTTCTTCGTTCTTGATCTTGTCATTGGTCCTCCTATATTCATCAATGGATCTTGGCTCCCTATGCTTATTGATTGTCCTTAGTTGCTTCCTTTGACTACATCACTTTGTCTTGTACTCTCTAAAAGTTTGACTGATTATTCTTATTGCTTCATGGTGTGGAAAAGTCAAACTTTTAAAGGTGATTAAGTTTTCTTTTGAATATCCTTGTAATAAAGAGAGGATCTCTTTTTGGGCTAGTGAGATCCAAAAAAATTGACGTGCATATACATATAAGCTTCAAGTATTTTTTATCCTTGTTTGATGGCCGGATAAATGGCTGTGTATTGAAAGTACAATTTGATTTGTGGAAACAATCTCTTGTGCTACATGAAGTATCAATAAATCAAATTATTAACTTGTTTTATATTTCTGCAGTGTTGATGATGGATTTCCACTTATAAAATTCCATTTTGAAGGCTCTTTGTCTCTGAGTGTTTATCCTCATGAGTATCTGTTCCAGTTTCGTGTAAGTGGAGTGAGTAATAAAACTCTGGTTCTAATATCTTTTCATTCTTCATTTTGGATTTACTTTTAGCTATAGCACATGGAATTTCTTTTATCTTCACTTGTGTTTCATTGAATGAGATAGGACGTAAATTCTTATACTGATGAATGATTATGATTGGGTTTCTTCATCCAATTTACACATTCTGAGTAATTTAGCTTTATCAAACTCAGAAAGGCTTTTTTTTTTTTTTTTTTTTTCTGGAAATAATTTTGGTATGATTTGGTAATGTTGTACCAAAAAACATGAACATTATAATTGGTAATATTATACCAAAAAATCTTCTGCCATATATATCTAATATATATGTTATATACATATATCATCGTCCATGCATGCAAAACCTCTTGACATTACAAACTAAAACTTAGTTATGATATAGTTTTTGATCTGTTTTATACTTTGGTTTTACGATTCCTCAAAATTTTCTTCATTATGATAGCTTCATTTAAAAAACTTGTTTGCTTTCCTTGCTAACTCATCTATTCATTCGTACAATGATTAAATTTCATTTTTCTTTTTGGTTTTCAAGTTTGTAAGTAAAGAAATATTTGTGATTTGCAGGAAAATGCATGGTGCGTTGGTTGGCAGAACAGTGGGGCGCAATCAAAGGATGGAAAGGACGTGACTCTTTTGGGAGGTACACTGCTGTTTTATGCATGATCATTTGTATTAGTAGCTTAGCTTCCTACACATGAATTTGGCCTTTTCCTTGTAAGATCGGAAAATCGCCAGTTTTCTGCTCATGACATACCGTGATTTGTAATTTGATGACCTCTCATTTTGAAAAATTAAGTTGGCCTTTATTTAGACAGCACAATTAGTAAGCTCACCTGGAGATTAATGAAGAGTTTTTTATGAGACAGTTTTGTACATCAAAAGATGAACAATAAGAAATTCTCCATGAAAGAAGCAATTAACTCATTCCTCGTAGCTTACCTCTTTTGTACATCTCTTTCTTCCTTCTTTTTTTTAATGCGAAACCTTCCACTTGCTGATTGTTTTTTCTGATCCAATTGCAGATTTGGTGCTACAGAATAAGCTTGTTTTCTATAACTTGGAAAATCAGACCATTGGGTGGACAGACTACACTGTGAGTATCGTATAATATTTAAAAAAAGATCTACGCAAAAAAATATCACAATAATGGAGCATACAAATTTTCCTGTGTTAGAGGCCGGTACATCAATTAGAAGCTGTTTCTTTCCAGTTGTTTAGTTTCTCCTTCCATGAATTTTGTTTAGGAAACTCATTCAAATGTCCTTTCTGATGTTCATTAGTCGACATTTTCCATGCCGGTTTTTCTTATCTTCATTCGTTCACCATTCTGGTTAAGCTATTGTCATTTTCATCTCTACTTTTTGTTCTTGACAACCTTTTAATGAAGTTACACTTCACTCTGAATGGTACTTGGTTCATGGATTTAATGTGGTAAACTTTAGATGATTTAAATTTGTTTCAAAAAGAAACGCCCAGCATTATACTGGTTAATCATGATTATCATCAGTTCTTCGTTGGAATAGGCATAAATTCCCGTTAAAGAACGCAGTTATTATTATTATTGTAATGTTCGGATGTCAATTTCAGGCACTTCGAGCATTAAAATGAAGGAGGAAAGCTCGGGAGCTGCATATGCAGTTGGAGCCAGCAATCTAATATCAGCTTCAAGTGTTGTAGTAAGTGCGAAAATAATAACATTCTTGTCAATACTAATTGCTTTGGTTCATATGTTTTACAAGTTAGAAAAATTGACAAAGTGGCACAACCGGACCAAGATTCATTATTCATTTTGTTGTACCATAGTTTATTCAATGAGAAAAAGAAGAGGTGGTTAATATGATTTCGTGTTCCCACTTGTCAAATGTATTCTTTTCGAGATTGGATTGCATCATTTAAATGAGCAGAATATGCTTTTTGTTTACGAAATTTATGTTGTGTTTTTTTTTTGGATTTATGTTTAAATACCGGCTAGATTATGACGTGAATTTAAAATCAACTATAAAAGATCAAAATAGTTGAAAATCGAGTTAAGAATTGTCAAAGACGTTAAAAATCAGGTTAAAACAACTTATGAAGTGTTAAACATGGTATACACGTGCTGAATATAACGAATAAATTAACGACAATGTCTAATTTGTGATAGTTTAAAGATGAAAGCTCAATTTTTTTAAAAAATAATTTAAAGTTTTATATATAAATGACCTCAAACGTTGGAATCTAAATTACACTTTACCTTGTTTTTTCTAGGTAGTGTCACACCTATACTATAATCTTGGATTATGATGTTGTCAATGTATAATTCATTAGTATAAAAGAATCTATCATTTTAACTACTTACAAGTCATCAAAATTCATCTATGGATGAGTAAACAAGTCGTTAGAGCACATAATTATAGTATATAATTAGAGCTTGTAAGGATTGTAAAAGTCAAAATATCAAATTCCAAACAGTTTAAAAGTCAAAAGAGTAGTTTATCTCAAAATGAGTCTACAATCACCATCATAAGTTATATTCACAAGCAAACTAAAAGAAGAGTAAAAAAAGCTCAAACCAAAGTAGAAGCAGTAGATAGAATGTATTATAACAGTACAAAGTAATGGCTCAAACAAGAAGAAGGACAATAATTACATAACAGGTTCTATTACTTACAAAGATGGAGTGGTGATGAATAGGTAGATTCTCTCTACAAAGTTGTCCTCAAAACTGTATAACAAATAGAGGACTGCTAGGAATAGAGCAACTTGATAGGCATCTCTTTGGAAGCTGTCATCCATTTGAAAGAACTGCACCAAAACAACAAATGAAATCATACTAAATAAGGCATCTATCAATGATGTTAGACTCGTGCGAAATCTGAATCCGTGAGACTTGTAGTCCCCTTTTATATTCTGTTTTAGAAATGTTCCCAAATGTAGTTAAAAGAACGGTTCGTTGAACTTCCGAAAAGTTGAATTTCATAGAAATAAACTCAATAAAACAGTTTCTAGTTACACTTTTCGACACCTTCTTTCCCTTTTTTTACAAATAGTACCAAGCAAGTCACAGTTTGTACAGTTGCAAAAAAAAAAAAAAAAAAAAAAAAAATTGAAGAACAATGAGTTTAAAAGGAAAGCATATGATAATAATCTTGGAATTTTAACCAATCAAACTTCTGCAAATTGCTCAATTCTACAGAGGTGATTCAAACACGAGAATGAAAGAATTAGAACTTACCTTGGTAGGATCACCAGAAGGGTCGGGATATATCTCTGAGTTCTCCTTTTCGGGAGATAAACGACTAGGCAAACTTTTAACAAAATCTGAAAAGTCTTTTCCAGCCTCTGCAGTTGCATAAAGCCGTCGAGATGTCCAGAAATACGCCTTAGAAATGGGAGACGAAGCCGATAAATCCCACTGCTCTTCGTGTTCAATAACTTGACCACTAATTTGGTTTAGAGTGAATTGAGAGTTAACTTTAATGACCAAATCTCCTCCAATGGCGCCAATGAAGGATTTCGGCCTCCCTCTGACTGTCCACTTGATTCTCAGGATGCTAGTTGACAACATGACCATTTCTTGTACAGTCTGTACAACAAATGTCGAATTTTGAAATGATAGGAAAACGATTTCGATTAACAACGAGTCCTTTTTTTTACCAATCGAATTTTCAACTTACAGAAACTGGGTACTGAAAGTTTGAAGTATACAAATTAAAAGAAAAGAACGAATTAGAAACTTACTGCAGATGGATTTTCTAATGTACTGGTTACCCATAGTGGTCTCTTATATTTGTCGCGACCCGTAAAAGTTCTAACAGGATCCTGCAAACAGTTATTGATGAAGAAAATAATCAGTGTGCTGAAATTTGACATTCCTCCTGAAAATGATAGAAAATAGAATTGCAGCAACTGTAGTTTATCAAATGGAGAACAAAAATTTCTACGATCTTAGAAAGAATCAAGAAAAAATAGTAAGTCCGAAAAGTAAAAATGAATTGAAAGCAGAATACATTGAAAAAAGTAGAGGAATGGAGCTCATTAATCGTGTTTATGGAGTGGATATTGTGAGCAGCTACATGCAAATCCATTATATATCAAGGTATAAATTATACAATTTCAACAATTAAGAAGATGATGAACTTCTTTTTTTCTAACTTTTGTTTGCTTCCTTGAGACTGATTAGCTTGGACAACTCAATGGATATAACTATCAACATAGTTGCATAAAAGTTTACCAAATAAAGATCAATCATTTCATTAACACACTACCAAAATTAATAAAGATTCTTGTTGGATTTACATGAAAGAAGGGGTTTCACTCTTCCGAATAGATACTTGTTGTCTAGTGTGGCGGAGGAAGGTGCGGATAAATTCGTGAATATGCATGTCTTTGCCGGTCAATTTTTTTCACCCGGGTAGATCAAGTGGGATGACAAAGTGCCTTCCCAAAACATAATATAATATTGATCTATCCTCTATCCCAAATTCAAGAGAGCAAGCTAATATGTCTAAAAGTAAACGCCTTAAAGAAACACGACATAGGTATCCATTTCTTTCTACAATCATAGCATCGGTTTATGATCAGGCTTCACAGTGAATCAGGTCGGCCTGACTTGGCCACAGAAGTCAAACCCAGGTCCGGTCCATGCCTAGTCCAACAGCTTTGGCCTAGACTATTGTCCTCATGGCTGGTTGTCCAAAGTGGAGCCGCAACCTCCTATAAACGTTTCAATAGACAGAACCTCTACATAAATTGCACAATGTCCAACTCATGGGCCAACCTTCAGACCGATCCAATGGATAAAACTTGTAGGTAGACTCTCCATTCAAAATTAGGTCCAATTCTAGATCAAGGTTAGACGAACTAAGCATTACTTATTATTAATAAAAGTTTAATCTGGACAAAGCCTAAGCTAGGCTTGAACCAGCCGACCTGCTTACTTTGGACTGAATGAGATGAGGCCTAGTTCAAGAATGTGTATCTTCAAGCCAACTTATCAAATCATCAGACTCTAAAGCTTAATTAGAATTGAGAAAGAAAAAAATATGAAAAGAACTAGTATTTGAATACCTTGTACTTGACAAAAATAGAAAAAGTTCCAAGGGCGCGGTTGCCTTCTCGAAGTTCTAAGATATCTCGAGCAAGTTGCCTCGCCGTAGATTCAACCAAAGGACTGCTAATGCATTCAAATTCATTGCAAAGCTCCCCAAAGTTCATGCCATCAACTATTTTATCAGCCTCTGATCTTTCTATAGTTGTCTCAGCAGACAGTTCTGCTCTTTTGGCATCATTTATCACTGCATTTCATCCCAAACACACCAATCAATTTTCACTATCTTCTGGTTGGCATGAAATGAAAGTATATATATAGCCTGTAAAAATCCTATAAAAGGAAGTAAATTATGAAAATTGTTTACATGTTATAAAGTCAAGCATGAATAAGGATGAGAGTAAGACACTTGTGAAAACCTCAGTTCAAGAACAACTACGTGGACTTCCTGTTAAGATTTCGTAACAATAACGAGAGGAAACTACTATCTAATCTAACACTATAAGCAAAGAAACAACTTGTTTTCATTCACACACACTTTTTATGTTCTTAGAACCTAATATATAAGGAAATTGAAGTGGGAAGGGAAGAGAGGGGAAAGGCAGTTTGCATAACTCCTGCACCAATAAATCTCATCTTGCCACATATACAAACTACCATAAACTATCTTATAGGAATTAACCACCTTGAACATGGATAATGGAACCACCATAAACCACATATCATGACACTTCCACGGCAGAAAGAGAAAACGAAAAAACGACTAATAACAAAATATCGAAACCCAAGCAAGAGTTAAAATTGCAGAAAGAAGAGCAAGACGTAAGAACCTCGCAGAGAAAGAGGATGATTGGAGTGGCATTGAGAAGGCAAAAGGGTGACAGGGAAGGAGGCGAATTCAAATTTACTCAGGCGGGGTTTAGGGCGGCGGGAAAGGGTCGCCGGAGAAAAGGCGGCTGAGAGCAGAGAAGAAGAGGAAACGGAGGCACTCATCTCTCTTCCCCATTTCTGAGACAGACCATCAGTTGTTGAGATTTTAGAGAGAGAAAAAGTTGATTTTTATTTTCATTCACAATTTCTTTTGGTCGCTGATTACTTGGGTTGAGATAAGGTGGGGTTCCCAATTTGGCTTCTGTAAGTAACATCCAGTTGCCACTTGGTCTGAAAATCAATTTATGTTGGGACCCACTTGCCAAGTGTCATGGTCCATTGACTCGTGGGGTCCATGGTGACGAGGCATGCAAGCTCGATGAAGAGTATACGTAATCAAACAAGTACTTTTAATCAACACATATATGCTTAGACTTTACAAATCACCAATTTCTATCCACCTTACATAGATTAAATCTTTCTCGGATCCACGAGCATAAAAGACGTAACCTCCGTTGCCTTAGTCGTCATCGGGCCTTCTCCTTCTTCGTCGAAACAAATCTCGGCAAAGTCAATAACGAGTTTACTCTCGACACGCCTTCTAGGGCCGACCACTTACTTCTAGTCCCGGCCATATTCTCGTAGTCTTCTTCTTCCTCTTCACCCAGAATGTCTTTGACCGTTCGTACTGTGCCCGAGCGATTTAGATCGCCAGGCGTAGAGAGGTCCTCGTTAATGGCAGCATCGCCATTGCAAATTCGAGCCTCGGAGGAAAGACAATCTTTGGATTTGGCATTCGAGGCCATTGATAAGTTGTTTGAGTTCGAATCAACGAATAGGCACACAACAGCACAATCATCGACTTTGGAAGTAGGAAATTTACACTGCCATTCTCGAACAGCTGCCTCTACAAGAGCTCGAGCTGCGGTCGACCGAGACTGGGCCGATGCTACAATATCCACTACCTCTGAATTTGATAAAACGTCCCATATCTACCACAATCAAAACAATCCGAGTTCTATTATCAAATTACAAGTAAAATTAAATAATTTAATCGTTTATACATTTATTAACTGACTAGATGTGAATATTTCAACTATAATACCACTTGTTTCTTACGTTAAAAAAAAAAAATCGTAATAAAAATTGATCACGTACCCCATCCGTCGCCATGACGACAAATTCATCCTTTTCGGTTAGTTGTCGGCAGGTTATTTCGGGTACAGATATTAGACCAAAATCCTTGAGACAAAAATCTCCAAATGCACGAGCCATAGCAAGGCCAGGGGAGTCGCTGTTCGGAAGCCATACTCTGGCAACCTCCGGTTCATCTTCAAGAGCAAAGACCCGGCCTCTACAGCTGCGAATTCTCTCTTCTTCTCCTGTCGAAAACAACAACCAAAATAAGAAATTTTTCTCATAATCTCTAGTGGAGGACTTGGAACCTCCTCGAAAGTATTTTTAACGAGTTTTCTCTGCTTTGATTCGATTTTTCCGCTTTTGGTACACGGCGATTTACTGTATTATAGACTATATGCTTCTTGTATTAATGCATATTTAATGAAACTATCAACTAAATCTAGAGAGAGAAAGGGAGGGTAGGAGAGAGAGATTGACCGGGAAGATTCGGCTTCAGATCGACGGTCAACTGAATGGCAACAAGGGTGTCATCTTTATCTCTTGTAGCCATTACAGCTCTGGAATCTCCAACATTTCCAATCACAAGGTTTTCCCCCTTCAAAAAAAAAGAACAGCCAAAACCAATAACAATCAAAAGAACAAACAATCAAAACCATTAACAAATCTTCATAAGACAAAACCTGCTTAACCAAAGTCACGGCGGTAGTGCCGCTACAGAAACAATCGATACTTGGATGCATCCTCAATTCTCTGTCCATCACTTTAGAGGCCTTTAGAAATGATTCCTTCAATGTTTGAAAAATTTCTTTCGGCTTCTCCGATTCGGCAACGTCAATGGAGACTCTAGCCCCTACTTCATCGTCATCTCTGTTTGTTTCTCCATTAGGATCGGCACTGAGTTCTCGGACAACCTCTTCAGTCACTGCATTGAATTCCCACTGGGCTTTTACTTTCAGAGGAAGAGAATCCCTCACTCTCTTAGCAACCATATGGCCGAATGGTCCGTGCCCGTCAAACACTCCACAGAAGATCGTGTCACTTCTCGAACCGAAATTCTATAAATTTTTATGTCATACAGTTAGCATCCTCGATGATCAAAAGCCAAATTAACAAATATCTCAGTTAATATTACGCCAACTGAAGTCGATTAACTTTTTTTTTTTCGTCATTAGTCGATTCAATCTAAAGCGTTAGATTGGAAATCAATGACTCGAATACAGCAAATGATAGAAAATACAAGACAAAACAAAGAGAGTATCCTTGTTCCCTAAGTGATTAGTAACTGTCATGTTGATTTCTTGCCCGTTTTTCTCGAGAATCTTTGAATTAAGTCAACAAATACAAGACCATGGTAGAAAAATATTAAGAAAAGAGGAAAAAGGACAGAAAAAAGGGCAATCTATCATAAAGATCTAGAAAGCAGAGGAGAGCAAATGCATTAAAAATCATCAATTTCTCCAGTAACAACACAAAAATGGTCTGCACGACTGAATAGAAATATCGAAAAAGATAGGATAGAGCTTACCTCCCAAACAATCATGGCATCTTGGTTTGTTCCTTTTCTACCCTGTTGAGTGAACAAAGAAGCAACTTCACTAGACCCATTCAAGAACATCCTCCCAGGGATTCGATGCAGAGGTTCTTCCCTTCGATAGTCAAACGAAGAACCACGTGATCTTAGTCGTTTCTTCGACGATTTTCTCTTCTCAGCTCTCCTTGCCGGAGAATTTGGTGATCCAGGAATAGGGCTCCTGCTTTCTGTAGAAAGGCAGGACCCCATTCTGAGAGCTCTGATAAGGCTTAGTATGCAATCCAGACCAGCCAAACAATTGATTCCCCTACTTTCTTTCCAAGAGTTTGTCAGAATTTACCCGGAAGATTGCCGTGAATCTCTTAATTCTTCAGCCTATGCTGTGCGAAAATCCATTGATTCACTCTTCAATCTTTTCAACCACAATTTTTTCAGCAAATAAGAGAAGAAGTCGGTTCAAATGTGAAGACTATTAGCGATGGATCGGCCCGTTTTCTCTCTATCCCTCAAATGATATCTGTCTATAAATTTGTCAACATCCCTCCTTCGATGAACCTCCTAAATATAAGATTACAGTACACGTTCACCTCCCAAACTCTATATCATAATCCACCAAATCTAAACGTCTTCTTACCCTTTTTTATTGAAAAGCTAATATACACAAAAAGACGGCTAAAGTACAGATCTATCCAGTAAAAATAGTGTAAAAATAATTGAATAGTAAAACCTTATCCAATTTCAGGCAGAAATAAACTTCAAGGATCGAACACTATTACCACCCCAAGAACTGGAAACTGCTACATCAATCGAGAAACTATTCAATCCTCTAGCGGTGGACATGACAGCCAAAAAAAAAAAAAAAGAGACTAAAGATACTAAGCTGCCGCCTAGTTAAAAACTCCACAGAAACAGATGAAACAAAAAGGGTTGGCAGCGAATAGCAAGGAGAGATAATGGAGAGAGAGAGAGAGAGAGAGTAGAGGAAGAGAAATTCAACCAGAGAATAATCGCAACTACCAACGACCCGAAAAGGAAGATCACAAAAAGAAAAGACACCCGACTTTAATGAACGTAAGGTATAGAAAGATCTAGACAGAGAAAAAACACTACCTTTGAACAGAGAAAGAGGGAAATATGAAAAAGTCAAGACCTCGTTCGTCGCTTTCAGAAATCAAAGACAAATAATGATCGGAAATGGAAGAAACCCCCGGAATGAAGCCCACTGATACAAGAACAGCGATGGATGCCTGAAGCCTGAAGGAAATGCAACCGAGCTAAGTACTTAGTTTGTCTAATTATTAATAAATTAGAATAATAATTAAATTTATCCTCGAATTTTACGTGCTAATATTTTGTAGTATAATATGTAAAAAAAAAATATTATTTTTTATTTTACGTTACTCCATATAAATAAATAGTAATAATATGCTACCAATCTCCTTCAATAAAATATACAAATAAATTCAAAAGGAAAACATGCATTTGACTTTGCTTTTTCTTACTAAATTTAAACATAATACTTGTTTAGTAAAATTTTGGCACCTGATAGTTCAGTGCACGGATCCAACTCATAACAGTAGGAGTGCTCAATCTTACATTGCTTAAAAGAATAAAAAATACATGATTTATAGATAGTTCAACATGTTTTGTGCTTACCCTAAGTACAAATTGTGTTAGACTTTGACTAAAAACAGATAATTTTGTACTAAAAAATCGTCAAAGCTAATATTTACGTCGTGTCGATTTTTTTTATATCCTATAAATAATCATTAAATCTTCTTTCCTTGTTCAATTTATTCGTAATAGTCAAAGTCAACCTACCTTATTTTCGAGAGCTATTATTTCAACTTTCAAGTGAAAACAAGGGCTATTTTTCTGAAATCTGCACCAGATGGCTATTTTTCATTAAAGCTAATAATTATCACTAGCACTTCATTAAGAAGACCAACAGCTCCACCAAGCTCGGAAAGCAAACAAATTTTGAAGATCAAGCCATCCAACCGAACAACAACATGCTTTGAAGCAAGAGAATTTGTCAATGGATGTATGACGCACATGCACTTAACCAGAATATGCGACACAGATTATTACGAGACACCCAGAAACGGTAACACGACAACATAATGGAAATGGGAGTTTCCGAGTTGAATTTCAAAACGGCGTACAACGACAGTCGAGGAAGTTTGTACCAAGATCATCATCAGCTGGCAATGAGCTCTACTCATTCCTCTTCTTCCGCTTCGTCCAGCCATGTCACAAATGGCTCCAGGGCCTTCACAAAGTTTTGCCTGCATCATTTTGGCCAGTCATCAAAAGCTGTGTTAAGAACGAAAGAGCAAACACTAAACAGAAGACCGGCCTAAGCAAGAAGAATCAATACTCCATAATAAAACTAACTCCTTGTTCGTTAGCCCAGTTGGAATACATAGTAGACAAGCTAGTTCTCAATAATAACACAAACCTGCCCTTCGGATTGGATCCTTTACGGAACCAATAGAGGACGGTGTCCTCTGCAAGCACATCCTGATCATAGAGAGAGCGAATTATTTCGGGAAATAGTTTCATCAGCTTGGCATCCTCATAGCATTGCATCTGAACTTTATATATCAGCTCCAGTTCAAGTTTCCCATTAGTGCAGAAAGAGTTCAAGAGATTCGCCCATGTTTTCACCTAGATTCCAATGCTCATATATGTCACAAAATACACAAGAAGCTCATATATATATATGTTCATCAGTTGCAAAAAAAAAAAAAAAAAAAGGGTTTTCGGATCGACATTCCCGCTAAACTTGTCATGGTGTACATTCATTTTTAGAACAAGCATTTGAAGATGAAATTCCTTCAGCTTCAATCTTTTATTCAAGACATGTATAAAAATATAAATCAATAAACTAAGATTAAAAATGGGCAACTACCAAGTCTTTCAAATATCCATGAAAATACCCGTATGTTATTACCTGGCGAAGTGCGAAATTGGCATTTTGCTGCTGGTTCTTCCCGGACCACTGAACCGCGTCCATGATGACATCCCACAGGACCCGCACTACCTCAATGTCGGGCAATTTGGCATCTTTCACACGCTGCTTCACAGTTTCTATTACCTCGGATATGTCAGTTTCCTCTGTTATTTGGGTAGTTAAAGCAGACTTCATTTCCTTCAGTTTCACCTCAAATATTTTCTTTTCGTTGTACTCAACCAACGCTACCATCCCTTCCTTGCTGAAAAATAACAGTGATAAGCTTCTAATTAAGATAATAAAATACAATTTACAAAAAAAATAAATAAAGAAACAACAAGGGAATTTGTAAAAAAAAACAATTAAACAAAAATCTACATTCCTGCAGCATAAAAAAAGGGAAGGAATTCAAAAAGTTCCACACTCTTAGAATGAATTTCATACGTGAAATGCTCAGAGAAACCTTCGGCAGAGCGCTTTGCAGAAGGAAAGAAGTCCAGAAGATTATCCTCGACCTTGCCCCTCTTCAGAATCGAGATCAAATCATCCAGGGTATTATCAATCAGATACTCTTTGAAGAAATCTGTAATAAAAGATAAAACTAGCCCTTTGGCCACAAGATTATCCTTGAGAAGTGGCTGGAACACAGTCTCCGGTGGAAGACCAGATAGCTTTTGGGAGAATGCCAGGGCAGTGAAAATTGCGAGTTTTTTCCTCTCATTGTCCTCAAAAAGCTCCAATGATTGAAGGAATTTCCGCATAACATTTTCAAGATTCTTTATGAGAAACGGCCTCCGCCTCAAAATTTTCTGTATGTAAACTACTGAAGGCAAAATTGCTTCACGTTTAGCTTCAGACTCAATTATAGAGTAAGGGTGATGCTCCCCTTCATCGGGTTTTGTTGTTCCAGGCTGAGTACGTCCTCCAGTGAAAACAACCTGCATGAACAAGCAAGTTCAATTTCTTTCTCATGGCACAAGTGCTTAAAACAAAAGTAGGAGTGGCTTAGTAGGCAGTAAAAGTGCTTTTCATAGATCAAAACTTCTACAGAAGAGCAAAAGAAAAACAATCGGCCAGAAAGTGCGACACCCACTATCTAAAACTTATTGCATATTTAAATTTACAGCAAACGTGGTCTCAGATTTTAGTTTCATCTGTAAATGCAACTTACCTCAAAGAAAGTATCCCCGTATCTTGAGAAGTTAAGCTCAGAAGACTCGATGCACTTAGCAATGAGTTCCTGAAGTATATATAACTGAATAAGCTTTACGAGAAAGATGACTCCCTGACATGTCTATCCTAGCACATCTGGTAAAAGTTCTATATCTGAAGAATCAAAAGCATGAATTACCAGATCACCAGCATTATCCAGATAAATCTGGACCACTGCATCCGCAAAAGCTGCAGGGTCCAGAGGAGCTGCAATATTCCGTTTGCGGGTCTTAATCCGCGTACCACTACATGAGAAAAAATTAGCCAGAGATAAACATGATTTTATTGCTGTCTGAAAAAAGTTAGGCACAAATGATGCTAGTAATGGATCTTTTCTTCTGATAAAAATAAGCAAGAGGCAAATGATTCCGACACAATAGTAGTAGTCCAGCATGCAGAATGAAAGCAACAAGCAACTTTAACAGCTACAAAGAAACTAAAAAACAGCTCGGAGTGCTGCATCCTCAACTGGACAAGATGAAAGTTAAATGATATCTTATGCATATCATAAACTTGCCTCTTGCTTGAATTTGGTCGCATTTTTTTCAAAGCCTATACTCACTATTAATTTAACTACTAGGCATCACTTATCTTTTCCGCAAACACTGATTATTTCAATTAATTCTGCTTCCTAGGGACATAAGGAAGAATAAAGAAAAAACAAAAGTGATGATCCAACAACTAGCACACAATCAGAATTTTGGAATGACTGCAGTGTGTGTTATTGAATACTCTTTAATCTGTTTCCATCACATGTTATAAAATATAAACATAATAAAAAAAAAAGAAATTTATCAACTACATTAGAGTCTAAATTGAAACCATTTTCTGTTAATGATGACAAAACAATTATGAACGATTAAAAAGAAGATCTGAGAGCAAGACTCACCCGAGAGTGGGTTTCTCCTTCGAGCTGCAGGAACAAAGGTCAAAAATCAGGATTTATATATATAACAAAAAAAAAACAAAGTTTCGCCAAACGTAGAAAATGCTTCCTTTAATTCAGTGAGGGAGTTGATGAATAAGAAAAAAACAGTCAAAAAAAAAAAAAAAACAGTTCGAAACAACCCCATTTTTTAAGAAAGAAATGATTTCTGTCATAAAAATAGACTTCAAGAGTCAAGACCCTAAATAAACAATCTCAAAGATAAATAATAATGTTAAAATCAAGAAAAATCATATTATCAAAGGAGAATTTCAACGCTATAAAGCTAATGGAAGTTTTCCTCACTTTATTCTCTCGATTAAAAGAAACCCAAAGGGTAAGTCCGATTCTATGAGAAACTATCAACAAAATTAAAACGTAGAGTAACACAATTGAGTTTCATTTCAAAAATTTCCAGAAAGGTTCTCAAAAGAAAAATCCCATCTCCGGTAGAAAAATCATTTTTCAACAACAGATGCATCAAACATAACATCCACAGGGTAACCCAGATTCAAAAGATCAAAATTTTACGCGACGAGCTCGAAAAAGAAACGGATCTAGCCGAAATCACAAAGATAAAAACAGAAAATTAAAAAGAGACAAAATTCTGACCTCATAAACCAAGACGAGGTATGATCAGATAGGCTAAAACAGAAAATTAAAAAGAGACAAAATTCTGACCTCATAAACCAAGACGAGGTATGATCAGATAGGCTTTAAGTCTTTGAGACTCTCTGCGATCGAGGCTTTGCGATTCAGAAGAGGAGAGAGAGAGAGACAGAGGATGAAGCGGAGGAGGAGCGAGAGAGAGAGACGGACGGAGAGAGTATGAATATTACCTTAAAGAAAATAAGGCAATGAACGAAAGAACCTTTTAACCATGAGGTGCTTAATAAAGTCAAAGTCGGTTTCAATAAAAAAACTCACTCTTAGATTATATTATATTAACAAAATAAATATTATTGTACATTTCTCCGTTGAAAGTTGTTGGTTCCGAAGATTAGTCTTGAAGAGCGGGATCCCCTTTCGTGAATTATTGTGTTAGAGTTAGAGTCCGATATTGGAAAGCGAGATCCTGCTTTTTTTTTTTTTTTAATTTCTAGAGTTGAATCTCGTTTTTAAACAATGACTCTAGAGTGGGATCTCGCTCTCTACAGTGGGCTCCTGCTCTGTGGACAATATACAATCAAAATCTTCTCTCCACGTGATATCATCTTTCCTGGCAAAACTCTAATGCCTTCACCGCCTCTCTTTCGATGCAAAAATAAATATTTGGACCTCTGATGGAATTCTATCGGACCATTTTTACCTTATCCATTGATCAAAGTGGTTAAAGTAACATAATGTGGAATCAATTTTTTGTGCCGATTTCATCAAACAGTTCATTCGCATATTTTAACTTACATTCTTTGCAAAGCCCATGAATCAAAACATTAAGAAACAATCCACCCTCTTCCGCCTAAACTTTCATCTAAATTCTCATATTTACAATACCCATTAATCAAAGTGTTTAAACTTATAGTTGTAGGACTCAAATCTCGCTTCACAATTTCATGAAAAACCAACTTGGCTTCTATTACTTATTCACTTTACAAAATTTATTCATCAAAACATTGAAATTATGTTATTTCGGTGGGTACCCATAACTCAAAAATTTTAAATCAAAATTCCATATTGTTTCCGAAGAGCTCAATTTCATCATTTTATCAAGCAAATACCCACAATTCGGGATCATGATTCGAAAAAGTACGCTTTCCCACTTATCTAAAACATTGAATCGCATCATAAACAAACTCATAATCAATATAACCAACAACGGTCTCCTACTACAAAGACAGTTTCTAAGAGCAGAATCCTGCTCTAAAAAACAAGAGCGGCCTCCGGCTCCAACACAATAATTCACAGAGCGGGATCCCGATCTCGAAGATTGGGCTCCCACACGAACAATTTTTAATGAAGATATAGATGACAATAGTTGTTTTGTTAACGGATTATATTTTAAGGGCGAGTTTGTTAATTACCCATAATTTAGGGTTTTTTATTAATTCTCCAAGAAAATATAATAGTAGTACGTAGGAGCGTGCAAACCGAACCGGAACCGATAAACTGAACCGAAACTGGTGAAATCGGTTCGGTTCGGATCGGTTTTGAGGCCTTGGAAACCGAAATTCGGTTTAGTGTTGTAGGAACCGATCTTTTAGGTTCGGTTATCGGTTTGGATTGGTCAAAACCGTTCCAAACCGAACCGAACCGTTACTGTATTTAGTGAAGCTGTGAGCCGAAGACCTAAATCAAAATCATTCGTTTCCTTTCTTCACTGGACCACTCTTCCAGACTCCAGAGGCGACACACGCACTGCGACTGCGACGATCAGGCGAGGCGACGACTAGAGATCCACCAGAGTCGCAGACGAAGACGATCAGGCGAGGCGACGACTCTTAGTCTCTGCTACGGGCTATCGAGTATCGACGACGACAGCAGCACGGAACCTAAAAAAGAGATTGTTCCTCCTGTCGTAAAGATTGAGTTGATAAAAAGGCTTGTTTCTGCTGGCGCGCTGGTTGTTTAGGCGCCTAGTTTTGTCTCACCGAAATAGGAGCCGCAGGTATCTAGACTTTGATATTTTTGCCTAAGATTTTTTCTTTATTGTTGCTTCTATTTTTCGTATCTATCCTTAAAAATGTTTAATTTTTTTTTTCACTGCTATAAAGGAGTTTTAATGTTTCTTATTTGTGATGATTTTCTCGTGTAATTGATGCTTTTACTTGGCAGATGCATCGGATGTGACGAGAGGAATTCAAAATGTTGAAGGGGCAATATTTCCTGTGATGACTCCTAATATTAAAGTATGCCAATCGATTTGGTAGATTTTAGTTGGCAATGATTTCGAACAACTTGAAGAGTGCTATTTATACACTAGACTTGTTTGTTTTAGGGATTTGAAGCAGCTCTTGCTGCTGGAGCAAAGGAAGTGGCAATCTTTGCTTCAGCTTCAGAATCCTTTTCACAATCGAATATCAATTGCGGCATTGAAGAGAGTTTAAATCATTATAGCGATGTTGCTTCTGCTGCAAGAGACCACTCAATTCCAGTTCGAGGGTAAATTTATGAAAAACTAAGTTGCCTTTATGACTGAATCCCCTAAAAACTTATTGTAATATCAATCTGGTTTTTTTATAAGCTTATGCATGCTTCCTGTCTAATTATTGATAATACAGATTAGGTATTGTATCATATTAATGACATTATTTAAATTTTTGAAAAATAGGTTGTAGAACCGGAACCGAATCGAAACTTTTGGTTCGGTTCCGGTTCAATTTCGATCAGTTAAAAGTTCGGTTTGGGTTCGATAAATTCGAAACCGAAAGTGATCGGTTCGGTTCGGTTCCTCCCCAAAACCGAATCGAAATCGATTTTGCACACCCCTAGTAGTAGGGCTCCTTACTTGTTAATAACAACAATTGGAGAGCCATTTTTCAATTTGATATTTTATTTAAAAAAGTTGTGGGACCAGAAAAAAAGTGCACCCCACTTTCTTTAATTTATAGGGCAAAACTCGTAATTATCCAATTTAATAACTAACTTTACCATCGCATATAAGAATCAATAATGCTATTAAATTTAACATTATATTTACTGTCTATATCATACCGTCTAAGTGTTACTTGTTAATGTGACTAACGTTAATTTGTATAATTAATGTAACAAATTACTAATAGTTAAAATAAGATATTACATTCATCAATCAATGTTTGACATGCTTGGAATTAAGAATAGAGTATACATAAACATTATTATTTTTAAAAATAATCATTCAATGAAGATGTGGTTCTCGTGTTGCAATTGTCACGTATGTATTTAAGTATAACACAACAAAACAAGACTTTAACTTTAATTTGAATGGTCGAAACTTAATAGTAAAATATTGTTTATTTTATGTTGTAAATGCTTATGTTTTGTTTATGGATTTTTTGTCAAAATACTTCGATAAACTTTTATTTTTGTTACCTCCAATTATCGTTTTTTAACTTCTTCAAGCCATCTCAAATTGTTTACCGTAATGTTTCTTAGTTTTACGTTTCAAAAAGGATGAATGATTGTCATTGTTTAGATAAAAGCTATAAGAATATAGAATTATTGCCAGGACCCGACCTGTCCCCGACGGGTGGAACGGATTCCCGATGTGGGAAATAACTAAAATAAATTCTAATTTTTCAATCTGCATGTATACGTTTGTATTTCTAAGTAATCTCGTATATCGTACCTAACATCTTAAAATAGGATCTATCTCAAACAGTATACACAGCAACCGAAATATATTTTATAAGTTGTGTTATATTAGATCATCTATATCATTATCAAATTCTTTACATCAGCCTATCAGAGTACTCAAACGGAAGCGTAAACAAAATATAAATATACATAAGTTACGTCAGGTGACTTTTCACAACCCAAAGATTATTCATCCATGATCTTTCACATATGTCTCTTGTAAACTTTACCTTGCCTTAATTTTTTCCGTCTAGGTGAACGTCCTCGATATTTGTAAAATAGAGATATTTCACATAATGAGCTATTGGCCCAGCAAATAAATCTAGCAACTAGAATAGCTAGTCCAAACTCTATCCACACTATCCAAGCTCATACATCATCCTCCACCAATTATTGATTATTTTGAAATCAAATTAAATCAATTATGTTTTGATTTGAAATCCATATCATTTATATAAAAATGCATGCAAGTTCGTAATTCAAACAGTTTAAAATCCATCAACCATGGTTTAAGACTCATTTCAATGATTAAATTGATATAATGTAATTTCAATAAAATCTAGCCACACTATTCAGGCTCATACACCATCTTCCACCTATCATTGATTATTTTGAAATCAATTTAAATTAATTATGTTTTGATTTGAAATTCATGCCATTTATATAAAAATGCACGTAGGATTTAGGGATTTTCAATCCAAAGGACGTTTCGCGTAAGACTCTCAATTATTTTCATATTCATATTCATTACACATGAAGAGGTAAGTCCAGCCCAATGGATTCTTATGTTACCACGGCTTCCAACTTCCTCCATCCTGAAGAGGCAAGTCCAGTCAAATGGGTTCTTATGCTACTACGGCTTCCAACTTCCTTTTTCCTAAATGCATGCTTTAAAACAATTATAAAACAATGATTTGCATGTTTAAAATGATGCAACTCAACCCACTTGTGTAATTGATAATTGAAATCAATATGCTCAATTTAACGCAAATTGTCGTTTTCGAATTTCTTCGTTTCCATATTTCTTAAAATTAGAAATGTACAATTCAATTATTTCACAAAATCGAAATTAAATCATTAAGTAAAAATTGAATTTAAACAAACTTAACAAATTAATATAAACAATCTGTTTGGAAATTCTTCGTTTTAGCATTTCAATAAAACTGGAAATAAACAATTTTCACAATTCATTATTCGCTTTTCATAAAAACGATATCAAATCTTCACTTCAACATATCCAATCTGTAACGTCCCTAATACTGTACCCAATTTTCCGTACATATTTTTTTTATCCCAATAAACTTTAAGCTTAACATTTAAGCGGAAATAAAACTTGTTAAATCGGAATCGAAGTTCGTTTCAGAAAATCGTTTAAAACTAATTCTAAATCATTAAATAAAACTTAAAACTAATTAATTAAAACTTAAAACATTTTAATAAAACAATAAAAATTAAATCAGAAACTGGGAGGGCAGAATCGATATTTTTCGAGGAAAGAGAGCGGCGATCGATCCCAGAGATCGATCGCTGCAGCGATCCAAGCCACATACCTCTCTGGAATCCGAAATTCCAGAGAGTAAATTTCAACTTTTACATAAAATTTTCATTCCTTTACACTTCTCATTATGCACCCTAATTAAACGATCTAAACCCACGACCAACTTTCATAAAAACGAACTGCATGGATACGTTTAAAAGTTGTCAAGTCCTCCTGTTTTAAATTCCAAACAGTTCAAATGAAACATTTCAAAAACACAGTTTATAAAACAGGTTTTCAAGTACGTTTAAAACCTCAAAACATGAACCTAACATCTAGCCAGATTCAAGCATCCTAATATGTTCTACTTTACACATATTTAGTCCAAAAATAATCCAGTACTCTCAAAACACGTACATACATTCCCACGGGTCATAACGCACCGACTGCTCCGCACACTCTCACGGGGCATTCTCCATCAACTGCATCATACTTCAGGAGGAGGAACGTCGTCCTCACCTGGTTCAATGTCACCTACAACGTCACCTACACCATACAGACACACTATGAGCTAAAGGCTCAGTAAATTCTACGTAAATGCAGATGCGCGCAATGCATATGAAGTTCAGAAATCATGCTTAACAGATAGATCATTGCAGACAGAATATCACCGAGATCTCATCCCCCTAACCAGAGAGAGCCCATCCAGCGGTCGAACTACTCTTTCCAGCTAGAGGAGAGGGGTACACGCTTACAACACGTACAACCGTGCCTGAGCCCCACCTCGCGTGACCAGATAACAGATTACGTATTTTATTACATTACATGAGATGTGGTATTAGTCAGACCCTTAATCGGTTCACACAATAGATCGATAGCCCCCTTTCCGGCCACATCGGTTTTCTGAAAACATCGTGCGGAAATTCATTTTCATGCTTAGTTAAAATACGTGATGCATGAACAGTTATAAGCATAAAATAAACAACCAACGTGCATACCATCAAGACGAATAAAAACATAACCTAATAAACGATTAACCTAGCTACCCAACCAAAGCAATTTAAACACACAATACTCTAAGATCCTCGACGCGACATCGAAGTACGGTGTAGGCCAATCGGCCAGAGTAAGTCACGAGAACTTACCTTGAGCGCGCTGAACTACGAGCTCTGTCCACGAGAGTCGTTCACCTAAGGCAATTTAGAATAATCGACGTTAAAACGAGTTTAAGCTTCTAAACGTCCAAATTAACAAAACCTTAATTAAAGAAATTTTCTAAATTTTTAATCCAATTTATTGAGCTATTTCATCGAGCAATACACGCTCGGCAACTCGAATCCCAAATTACGAGTTTTCCCTAAATTTCAAAATTTCCCGAATTTTAACATTTTCCACAAATTAATCTCGTTTCGTCCAATAACGCTCAATAAGTTCTATACGTTCATAAACTACGATAACCTATTGATTTTTAAACCCGAAATCGTATTTTTAATCTAAACCCTAACGAAACCCTAACGTTAAATTGGCCAGAAAATTGAAAACTAACACTCTAGAATCATAGATTCATACCTAGGGTTGCGAGAGGAGGAGAAAGCACGGAAGAAACGAGTCGATCGGAGGAGAAACGGAGGTCAGAAGTGGAAGAATCGTCGCTGGCCGAGAGAGGAAATCGCCTCTGGAAAAAGGGAGAAAATGAAATCGTAGAGTGTTCTGGAGAGAAGAGAAGGATTGATTTTTAAATTAAAATTGACTTGGCAAAAGACCGTTTTGCCCTTCCATAGTTTTTATATTAGTTTCGTCCTTCGTTTCTTGAATCGGCTAACTATTCGGTTTCTCCAAATTTATTTATTTTGTCAATAACTCCAACTTATTATTTGGGACTTATTAAAACTGTCCGTTCGCAAATCGGACCTTGTTTACTATTTTTACTAAAACGTCTTTTATATTACGAGAGACGTAATTACTCGAAATATAGCGTTATTACTCCGAAAATTCTCGTAAATTTCTTAAAATTCCTATTAATCGTTAGAATTCTAATAACGCTTTCTTTTCGTAAAACGGACTTGATTTGACATATTTACAAAAATGCCATCATATAATATAATATTAATATCCCGTAAAGCCGGGTATTACATTTCATCCACCTTATTTAGAATTTTGTCCACAAAATTAAATCATACAAACAACTCAGGATATTTAGTCATCATATCCTGCTGTCGCTCTCAAGTAGCCTCTTCCACCTCGTGGTTCCGCTATAGGACTTTGACTAGCGGAATCTCTTTGTTGCGCAAAACTTTGATGGAAGACTCCAAAATGCGTACGGGTCTCTCCTCATAAGTCAAGGTAGGCTGTACCTCGATCTCTCTAGCTTCGACGATATGCGATGGATCGCGTAGGCACTTCCGAAGCATAGACACATGGAATACATCGTGGATACCCTTCATAGAAGCCAGAAGCTGTAGTCTGTACGCCAACTTCCCGATCTTCTTCAGAATAGGAAAGGGCCCCACATATCGAGGGTTTAACTTGCCCCTCCTTCCAAATCTCGCAACGCCTTTAAACGGAGAAACTTTAAGATAAACCTCGTCACCTTCGTCAAACTCCAGCTCTCTCCGTCTAGTGTCAGCATAGCTCTTCTGTCGGCTCTGGGCTATCTCAATACGCTGTCTGATAACGGCAATCTTCTCTGCCGTTTGCTGTAGAATCTCTGGACCAACGATGCTGGCCTCGCCAACCTTGTCCCAATATAACGGAGACCTACACTTCCGACCATACAGCGCCTCATACGGAGCCATGCCAATGGTAGCCTGGAAGCTATTATTATAAGAGAACTCAATCAGAGGCAAATATCGGCTCCACGAGCCCTGAAACTCTAGCACACAAGCTCTGAGCATATCCTCAAGAATCTAATTAGTCCTCTCTGTCTGTCCATCAATCTGAGGATGAAATGTCGTGCTGAAATTAAGCTGAGTCCTCATAGCTTTGTGCAAACTCTTCCAGAACTTCGATGTAAATCTCGGATCTCTGTCTGAGACAATCGAAACTGGCACACCGTGAAGCCTAACAATCTCCTGCACATAGAGCTCAGCGAGCTGATCCATAGAAGACGCCATCTTCACAGATAAGAAATGAGCCGAATTTGTCAATCGGTCCACGATAACCCATATGCCGTCATGCTCTTCGTCGTCCTCGGGAGCCTCACAATGAAATCCATGGAGATCTGCTCCCATTTCCACTCCAGAATCGGCAGTGGTAATAATGTTCCGGTCGGTCTCTGGTGCTCTGCCTTTACCTATTGACAGACTATACAGGTTTCAACGTACTCGGCGACCTCTCTCTTCATGTTCGACCACCAGAAATGTTGCTTTAAATCCCGGTACATCTTAGTACTTCCCGGGTGCACAGAATATGTCGAAGAATGTGCCTCGGCCAATATCTCCTTCTTCAGATCCTCGTCGTTAGGCACGTACCACCTATGCCTGAACTTCAGAATGCCATCATCTGATAAGTGGAAATCCGACGAGTCACCCAACGTCATACTCGATCAAAGCTCCTCACACTCTGTATCATTCTGCTGAGCTTCGCGTATCCTATCCAAAATAGTCGGCCTGAGAGAAATGTTGGTGAGCATACTGGACAATTCTGCCACTATCTCCACATTGAACCTCTCAATCTCAGACCGCAGCGTGACTGACATCGCTGCTAGTGAAGGCTGACTCGTAGAAGGCACTCTACTCAAAGCATCAGCAACCTTGTTCGCCTTTCCTGGATGGTACTTGATATCAAAATCATAATCTTTGACGAACTCAAGCCACCGTCTCTGTCGCATATTCAGCTCCTTCTGCGTAAATAAATACTTCAAGCTCTTGTGGTCGGAAAATATCTCGCACTGCTGCCCATATAAATAATGTCTCCATATCTTCAGTGCGAAGACCACAGCTGCTAACTCAAGGTCGTGCGTAGGGAAATTCTGCTCGTACGGCTTCAACTGCCGAGAAGCATAAGCAATAACTCTCCCCTCCTGCATCAATACACAACCGAGTCCAACTCCAGACGCATCACAATAAATACTGAACTTGTCACCCTCCACAGGTAACGCTAATACTGGAGCGGTGGTCAATCTATGTTTTAACTCCATAAAACTGCTATCACAAGCAGACGACCATATAAATCTCTCGTTCTTCCGAGTCAATTGTGAAAGAGGAACTGCGATCTTCAAAAATCCCTCTATGAACTTCCGATAATAACCAGCTAATCCAAGAAATCCACGCACCTCACGTACGTTCTTCGGCTGTGGCCAATCTCTAACCATCTGAATTTTGCTCGGATCCATAGAAACTCCATCCTGTGAGATAATGTGATGACCCGAATATGCACGTATGAGTACGATGGCTGCACGAACCGGAACCCGGATGGCGGTACGTCCGCGCGGGTAAATCGGAAGGTGACGGGTCATAAAAAAGGGGGTCGTCACAATCCCACATCGCTTGGGGAAGTATATTGAAATAAAACATATGTAAAGAGACCCTTCCAACATAGCAAGACGCGTTTTGGAGCACAATTGACAACGGATCTCATAAGAACTCTGAAGTTAAAAGTGCTTCGGCGAGAGCAATTCCAGGTTGGGTGACCTTCTGGGAAGTTCTCGCCAAACAAAGCCGTGAGGGGAGGATATTGGGCTACGGCCTAATCCCCAGAGCGGACAATATCTTGCTGGAAAAATGGGTTATTACAAATGGTATCAGAGCCTGTACCCAACCGAAAATGTGGCCAACGAGGACGTTGGGCCCCCGAGGGGGGGTGATTGTGATGACCCGAATATGCACATATGGGTACGATGGCTGCACGAACCGGAACCCGGATGACGGTACGTCCGCGCGGGTGAACCAGAAGGTGACGGGTCGTAAAAAGGGGGGTCGTCACAATCCCACATCGCTTGGGGAAGTATATGGAAATGAAACATATGTAAAGAGACCCTTCCAACATAGCAAGACGCGTTTTGGAGCACAATTGACAACGGATCCCATAAGAACTCCGAAGTTAAAAGTGCTTCGGCGAGAGCAATTCCAGGTTGGGTAACCTTCTGGGAAGTTCTCGCCAAACAAAGCCGTGAGGGGAGGATATTGGGCTACGGCCCAATCCCCAGAGTGGACAATATCTTGCTGGAATAAGGGGTCGTTACAGATAATATGGCCAAGGAAGCTCACTCTGTCTAGTCAAAACTCGCACTTCGAAAACTTTGGATACAGCTGGCGTTGACTCAGAATCTGTAAAACAACCCTCAGATGGTCCTCGTGTTCTTCTCTCGTCTTAGAGTAGATCAAAATATCGTCGATGAAAACCACCACGAACTTGTCCAGATACTCCTTGAAGACACAGTTCATCAAGTCCATGAACGCTGCAGGGGCATTAGTAAGTCCAAAAGACATGACAAGGAACTCATAATGCCCATACCTCGTTCGGAAAGCCGTTTTCTGTATATCTTCCGTCCGGACCTTCAACTGATAGTAACCCGAGCGTAGGTCAATCCTGAAAAATACTCGGGCACCCTGTAGCTGATCAAATAGGTCATCAATCCGAGACAGTAGATACTTATTCTTCACTGTCAATTTGTTCAACTCTCTATAATCGATGCACATCCTGAGGGTCCCGTCTTTCTTCTTGACAAACAGAACGGGCGCACCCCAGGATGAAACGCTAGGTCGAATAAAACCATTCTTTAACAACTCGTCAAGCTGAGTCTTCAACTCTTTTAACTCGGCTGGTGCCAACCGATATGGGTTCTTAAACCTTGGTGCGGCGTTTGGATAAACATCAATAGTAAACTCAATCTCCTGGTCTGGCGGTAGTCCGGGAAGATCATCAAGGAATATCTCAGAGAACTCTCTGACTATAGGAATGTCGCTCTGCTTTACTCCGCTGAGCAACTGAACATCAAATACTGAGGCCAAATAAATAGAGCACGCACCTTTAAACTGCTCGTTGACCTTCATGGAATAAGAAATAAGCGATCCGCTCAATCTGCTCATCGCCTGATAAGAAAACTCGGCTTTACCCAGGGGTCGGAAGGTCACAATCCTAGATCGACAATCGATGGTGGCAAAGTGCTGCGCAAGCCAGTCCATCCCTAAGATAAGATCATACCACTCTATGCTCATAACTATCAAACGAGCATAAAGGGTAATATCCCCCACTGAGATGACGTTGCCCTGGAGAATACGTTCTGACTGCATAAGCTTTCCTGAAGGCAGCATTACTCTATACTCGACCCCAGCTAACTCAGACTCTAATCTCAATCTAGTCATGCATGCAGTCGATATGAAGGAATGCGTAGCTCCCGTATCCATCAAAGTAAAAACAGCGGTGCCCATAATCAGAATAGTACCTGCAATCACAGAGGGCTGAGCCTCGTCGTCGACATCGCCAGGCTCAATAAATGCAAAAATCCTCGGCATAACTGTAACGCCCCAATTTAAAATCCCTAATTTGAAACCCTAATTTTGAAAACCCTAGAATTTTTCCCCAAATTGAATTTTGAAATCGAGCGTTAAATCAAAATTTTAAAACTTAAAACATATTAATTGAAAACTTAATTAATACAGAAGCTTTGAACTCTTGAAACCAACACATAATTAAAACAATAAATAAAACTTTATTTAATGATAAAAATTCCATCATAAGTTTCAAAGTCTTAAATTAAAACAAAGCATTAATTATCTTTTGAAAAAAATAAGGCATACTAATTTAAATCACTTTCTTCGAAATTCACAATATTATCTTCATCTGTATGCTCGCTTGCCACTGGAGGATTCTCAATTGCAGCAATTTCTCCCTCAGTCAAAAACTCACCTACATCACAAGTTTAAAACAAAAAGGTGAGAAAAACTCAGTAAGTGGAATACGTGCAAAACTTTTACTTTTACTTTTACTTTTACCGAATCCTGTTAAGACTTAGCCATCTCATTGTCATTCAGGCATCGTCATCTTTTACTTTTAATTTTAACGATCAAGCTCACCATCTCACTGTCGTTCAGACTTTTGCTATCACGTTAAAACATATGCTCAAGCTCACCATCTCACTGTCGTTCAGGCTTTTGCTATCGCATTTCTTTTACTTTTTCATACACATGCAAATAACCTATCTATTTTATCTTTTAAACTATTCTACGTCGATATTCTAACCTACGTGCGCAATCATCGAAAACGTGTGATAATAATAAAATAATATTTATATCTTGTGATGTAGGGCCGTAGCCAAAACTTGTATTTCACTTACTTGGATTCCGAGCAATAAGCGTTTATCGGGATTTTTTTTTTTCCAAAATTTCCAAAATAATACCCTGCTCAAATCAAATCTTGATTTTAAATTCCTACTTAATTCAATCCAACTTTAAAAGAATTCGGGCAGAAATTCTTACCGGATAAATTTTCTATCGGTCCGGGTTGATTTGGGTCAAAAAATCGGGTCAAGTCGGGTCCGGTTCGGGTCGGGTGAACAGTACTCGGGTCGGGTCACTGTTGGTCCGGTTCGGTTCGGGTCAGCTTGGTTCGGTTTAGTTTGGTCTGGGCTAAACCGGTTCGGGTTGGTTTGCTGCTGGTTTGGTTCGGGTTTTTAAAACAAAACCAATCCTTCCTTTCTCCTTCTTCTTCGATCGCGATTTCTGCAGAGTGAGAAGGAGAGTGTGAGACAGAGAGGAAAACGGAGGGGGAGGGAGAGAGCACGATCGGAGAAAACTTACGCCGGTTGAAAGTTCTTTCGGGTGAAGAGCTGCGGTGGTCGGAGAAGATTCGGCCGAGAGGTTTCTTCTCGTCAGAGGAAGATTCGTCGCGTCGGAGAGCTCGGCTGTTTCCTTCAGAACGTCGCCGGTGACTGAAGAGAGGGAGAGAGCTTCGTCGGAGTTTCTGTCGGGAAAGGATTTCCGTCGGAGGCTGAACAGTGGTCGAAGCTCGCTGATTGCTATTTCAGAAGGCCGAGGTAAGTTCTTCTTCTCTGTTGAAGAACTCGGGAAGAGCTGTGGTGTGAAACTTCTACCACCCGAAGGCTCTATTTATAGGGGAGGAATAGCCCCGCGCCCAACCGAGAAATCCGCGATTCCACGGATTATCCGAGCTACAAATCCTCCAGCTCGGATTTTCTGCGTTTCTAGTTTTGATCCCTCACTCGAACTTGGTCACCAATCCAGACCAAGTTCATGCTGGATATCAACTTCCAAATCGGGCTGATTGCTAAAAATCAGCAATCAGATTTCTTCATCGGATTTTTCTTCTCTGTTTCTGAACCAAAATCAGACTAGGTTCATCTAATTTTGATTCCCCAAAATCCGAATTGATTGATTGCATTTGATTTGGGAATATTTCGAATTGAAATTGGGAATTTTCCAATTAAATTTCTAATTATTACAATAACCCTCCTCTGATCACCGCCTGACAAATCTCGGTCGGGCTTTGGGCAATCCTTGACGTAATGGCCAATCTCCCCACATCTAAAACACTGGTTAGTGCCAACGCGGCACTCACCACTATGCTCCTTCTGGCACCTGGGACACCATGGCATTTGAGAAGCCCCCTGTACTTGCTTCCCCTTTGCCCCGATCATTACCTCCCTCAAGAGGTCTCTTCACACCCCTCTGCTGCTGCTGGGGCTGTGCTCTAGGCTGCCAACCTCGATTCTGCGACTGAGGTTGGATTTCACGGAAGAAGCCCTTAGCTGGCTCCCTCGGTCTAACACAAGTGGCTCTGGCAGCCTCAATATCCAGAGCTCTAGATGTTACGTCAGAATAGGGCACATCAATAATACCTGAGACTACAACGTGCATCCGAATCTCCGGATAAAGTCCCTCCATAAACTGGTGCACCTTCTTCTCATTGTCGTTGACAAGGCGCGGAGCAAATCGCGATAAGGCCTCGAACTTCCGAATATACTCTGCAATTGAACCTGTCTGCTTGAGCTGTGCAAACTCGTTCCTCTTCGCCACTCTCACAGTGCGGCTGAAATACTTATCGAAGAACACGGTCTTAAACCGCTCCCACGTTATAACTGATACGTCCGTCGTCGTCTTGATCGAATCCCACCAGAAACGGGAGTCTAATATTAGGTGGAAAGTAACATAAGCCACCTTACTCCCGTTCCCTACCTCTGCATAACTCAGCATATCCTCCATCATCCGAATCCATTCCTCCGCAATATTTGGATCCGATGATCGGCCATCGAACACTAGAGGCCGTAAACTCTGGAACTTCTGCATACCCTGGTTATTAGGAACCACCAGATCCTGGGCCCTCTGGTTCTCTCGATTTACTAGACTCTCGATTTGTTGTGCTTGGCGGTCCATGTGCTGAGACTGGCAGTCTAGCAACTCCGTAAGTAGATCAAGTGCGTCATCCCGAGGATCTTTTCCTCGAACTATATTTTATAACTCCTAAAAAAATCAAAGCAAACAATTCTAAGAAATCTAAATCAGACAAAGCAGTAAACGTACTTACAGTTGAGGAAGGATGTCCGCGTAGTGGCTGTGCAGTCGAGTAGTCTATAGAACCGATTTTAAAACCCGGGGGCTCTGATACTATAATTGTAACGTCCCTAATACTGTACCCAATTTTCCGTACATATTTTTTTTATCCCAATAAACTTTAAGCTTAACATTTAAGCGGAAATAAAACTTGTTAAATCGGAATCGAAGTTCGTTTCAGAAAATCGTTTAAAACTAATTCTAAATCATTAAATAAAACTTAAAACTAATTAATTAAAACTTAAAACATTTTAATAAAACAATAAAAATTAAATCAGAAACTGGGAGGGCAGAATCGACATTTTTCGAGGAAAGAGAGCGGCGATCGATCCCAGAGATCGATCGCTGCAGCGATCCAAGCCACATACCTCTCTGGAATCCGAAATTCCAGAGAGTAAATTTCAACTTTTACATAAAATTTTCATCCCTTTACACTTCTCATTATGCACCCTAATTAAACGATCTAAACCCACGACCAACTTTCATAAAAACGAACTGCATGGATACGTTTAAAAGTTGTCAAGTCCTTCTGTTTTAAATTCCAAACAGTTCAAATGAAACATTTCAAAAACACAGTTTATAAAACAGGTTTTCAAGTACGTTTAAAACCTCAAAACATGAACCTAACATCTAGCCAGATCCAAACATCCTAATATGTTCTACTTTACACATATTTTGTCCAAAAATAATCCAGTACTCTCAAAACACGTACATACATCCCCACGGGTCATAACGCACCGACTGCTCAGCACACTCCCACGAGGCATTCTCCATCAACTGTATCATACTTCAGGAGGAGAAACGTCGTCCTCACCTGGTTCAATGTCACCTACAACGTCACCTACACCATACAGACACACTATGAGCTAAAGGCTCAGTAAATTCTACGTAAATGCAGATGCGCGCAATGCCATATGACCGTTAAAAAATCATGCTTAACAAAAAAAAAAAATCTGAGTATGGAAAGTGCTCGCAGCTTGCGGGTTTCGACCCAAGACATTTCAAACTTTTTTGTTGCCCAACGTGTTTTTTTATAGTTAGCGCTTTGAGTAAAGGTCCGTGTCGTGTCACATTTACGAATTTGCTAACTATT
>CM039515.1:17774470-17795767 GCA_022432975.1 Begonia masoniana
ATACCTATGTCTCTTCATGCGTCCAGCCGGAAGACACAATTTGATTGAGACTCCGAATTCAATTCGGGTTCGGATTTTCTTTCGCGCTCTGCGACATTGGTTGTGGCTCTCATTGCGATGGATCTGAAAAGATTTCTGATTATGGGTCTGTTTGCTTTTTCAATTTTGTCAATTGGGTCTTGCAACTTGGTGTTTCCGGTACAACACAAGTTTAAGGGGCGCGAGAGGTCGCTAAGTGCTTTGAGAGCTCACGATGTTCATCGCCATGGGAGAATTCTCTCCGCAATTGATCTTGAGTTGGGTGGAAACGGACACCCTTCAGAAACTGGGTTAGTGTTGCTTTCTTTTCTTTTTTCTTTTTCTTAATTCATTCACGTATAGACATGGGTTATCCAGCTTTTAATGCGTGTCTTGATGATAATTAGATTCTTTGAATTTCCAGTTTAGATTTTATCAATGTGATATTGGCAATGATATGAAAAATTCATTCTCACGTACTTGAACGTTCGAATTCAACCTCTATTAGAAATATTTGGTTGGTTTAAAGGAAAAGGAAAGTGACCAGTTCGTTCTTGTGTTCTTCAGAGGTGGAGTCTGTTATGGATCGAGCATAGAAGTTTTGATGAAAAGATTAAGAAAATGGTTATAAGACTACTCGTGAAAGAGTGGAGGATTTCCAAAGGAAACACGTATTTTCATTCACAACACCCAAAGTACAAGAATGATAGATATATATATAGTGGCAAGAAGAGAAGTTTTACCATCAGGACTCCTCCACTTTTACAAAATAACTTTCATCTAAACGAACCACATAGACACTCAAGTAAACCACCCACGTAACATCCCAAGACAAAGTCCAACCTCAATCACTAATTGTTTGAGTTAAGGTGTCTTTTCAATAGAATTTTGTCCGATTTGTCCTTTAAATATTGTGTTAATTTCTTCATTATAGGTTCTTGTTTGATTTCTTGACCCTCTTTATACGGTTTGTACTCGAGTGGCTCAATGCTTGAAATTGATTGTACTACTCTTGACCCTCTTTATACGGTTTGTACTCGAGTGGCTCAATGCTTGAAATTGATTGTACTACTCTTGAGAGTGATGTCCTCAAATGGTATTTTCTATGGGAGGTTGTACTAGTTTGACAAGTTGCAACTATAAAAATATGCTAACTTATGATAATGGGTGTTTAAATTTGTTTTTTCTTTGGTATTTTGTGTTCCATCCGGCTTTTATTTTTCTAAAAATGCTTGATGGTCATATATTTTCATTGGTTGCCTTGTTTAGGCTCTACTTTACTAAACTTTGGCTTGGTTCTCCTCCAAAGGACTATTATGTGCAAGTTGATACAGGAAGTGACATTTTATGGGTGAACTGTGCTGGTTGTACAACCTGCCCAAAGAAAAGTGATATTGGTGTATGTTTTATCGACTTATTCTTCAAAGATTTTAACTACACTCATAGTCATCTTTTCTATATCTTGAAATATGGTGACTATACATTGGAAAAACATGTATTCTTATGATCCCTATACTACAGATAGAGCTCACACTATACGACCCAAAGAGCTCAAGTACTTCAGACTTGGTTACTTGTGAGGATGCATTTTGCACTTCCACGTATGATGGTCAAATTCCAGGGTGCAAACCTGATTTGCTATGCCAATATAAGGTTGTTTATGGTGATGGAAGTGCCACTGCGGGATATTTTGTGAAGGATTATGTTCAACTTGACCGAGTGAGTGGCAATTTTCAAACTTCATCGACAAATGGGAGTGTAATATTTGGGTGAGTTTTGTTTCTTATGTGATATATGCTTGTACTACTGCTACAAACTAATATTGTTACCCAACACTTATTGTTTATAAGTTTTGAAGATTATGATTTGCTTTAGAAGATGCAAGCTTATATGTTGTTTAGTTACTAGAGGATTTCAGAGTACCATTTTATAAGTATGAGTCAGTAAACATTAATTTAATCATTTTGAGGCCGTTGGATTCTACTTTCATCGGCATTTATGCTACATTGGCAGATTTAAAATAATATTATTGGTTTAGTTGCTTTTCTTTAAATGCTTTAGTTTTTATTGTTATTTGTATGGTGTTTTTTCATTTAAAAAAAATATAGAATATTCTCTTTCTACGTGATGTTTCTTTACGCCAACTTTCCTTTTGCGAGCTAGGTGTGGTGCAAGACAATCTGGGGATTTAGGTACATCTTCGGAAGCGCTTGATGGAATTATTGGTTTTGGGCAGGCAAATTCGTCTATGTTATCACAACTAGCTTCAGCTGGAAAAGTGAGAAAGATGTTTGCACACTGCCTGGATAGTATAAATGGAGGTGGAATTTTTACAATTGGGAATGTGGTGCAACCAAAAATGGATTCGACCCCTTTGGTTCAACATCAGTAAGTGACATTACTTCACAAAACATATTTTATGTAATTCTGAGAATTAGGGAATGAGCTACCAACCCGAGCTTATGAATTTCCACGAGTGTCGTTATGTTCTTTTTTTAGACCAATTTACTTGAAATCTTTTTGAATAAAAGGATCTTTTATTTGTCAGAGTCTTCTTCTATTGCACTAATATATGTAACTATTGTGTTGTAACAGTTGAAGGGGGTCGATAATGCTCCGAATGTAAAGATATTTCCTTTTATAATCATTGTTGAGGAAGGACTGCATCTAAATTTGGATGCATTCTTATAGCCATTTCTTCAAAATCTTTTTGATTTATTTCAGTATTTTTAATATGGATTGTATATTTACTTGTTTAATATGGCCCTATGTCTATTTGCCAAATTGTTGGCTTGTACTGATTTATCGAGATTGAAATTTATTTTTACTTGATATTTTCAACTATTTTAGGTCACACTACAATGTTATTATGAAGGGAATTGAGGTGGGCGGTAATGTTCTCGACCTTCCCTCTGATGTGTTTGATACAAATTATCAGAGCGGAACTATTATTGACAGTGGTACAACTTTGGCTTATCTTCCTGAGGTGATATATGAAGCACTTATGACGAAGGTAAATGTTGTTTGCTTGTTTAACCTTTCATACTTGCAAGGTTTATCATTAAACTGAGATGTAATTTGTTTTTGTTAGATTTTTTCATACCAGCAAGGACTGAAATTGCACACAGTTGAGAAGCAGTTTACATGCTTTAGCTATGTTGAAAAGTAAGTTTGAGATGGGTACTCAAATGCAGTTTGATTTTTGTTCAGTGCTAGAAATTGTGATAGTTGATTCTCACTTTTGCTATTTCTTGAGGGGATAAAATCATAATTCAGTCAGTTTTTTAGGGCACTGCCATGTGCTTTTTTTAGTGCATTTTTAGGTTTCCTGTTAGGGTTTGCTAGAAAGAATAACGTGGGATTTTTTACTGAAGGGATGATTTGGTCATGCTAGAGGCGATGAAGGGGGCCCTTTAAAGTGCTTTTTCTTGATAAGAAATATATCAATGTTAGGAGAAAAGGACTGGAGGTTGTTTCAGATTCTCTTTGGGCTTTGGTCACTAGGAGCTAATAATAGATGCATATTGCATTGCTATCCCTAAGAGCCTAACTTGATGTTGAAGCTACTCTCCTATGGGCTGTGGCATTCAAACTCTTGTAGGAATTGGAATTGGTTCTTTTGTTGTCTCTTATGGAATTTGGAAGGCTTGTTTCCCAAGAGTGCCCATTTGTCATATACTTCATCAAATTCTTATTTTCTCTGATAAATAGCAAGGAGATGATCTTTCAAAGTTTTAGTGTGTTCCTTATTGGCTCATGTATTACTGGTGCTTCTACGAAAAAAATGAGACTTCCAATTCTTTGTGTTGAGTCTTGGCACAGTTGTTTTTCCTTTGTGATATGAACCTAAGATATTAGAGATCTTAGACCCAACACGCAATACGGAATTCAAAGGGAATAATGTCTTTATTGATTCGAAAGAATAAGAAGAAGGAACTTGACCCCAATCGATAGATAGCGATGGAACCAAAGTTATCAGAAAAGTAGCTAGACCCGAACCAAACTCGTTGGTTGAACCTAAGCTATCAAGTTCGATCTTTTCAAGAATACACTTGAAGAAGATCAAGTTCTAATCCAAGAACTCAAGAAGAGAATTATAAGGATCTCACCTCAAAGCAAAAGCTTAATAAAAATCAAATTCATTCAAAAAGTGCCTAAAATCTATTACAAGCCTCCCTTAAATAGGCAAAGGGATAAAACTAATAAGGTAATAACATAATTAGAAATAATCAAAATATCCTAATTAGACAATAGAAAAGTTTCCAAAAATAAGAGAAGGAAAATTGGAAAGTGGTGCAAGTGGATGGTGGCCGCGGAACTTAGGTTTAAGGAACGTGAGTCTCGCATTTAATTCAGATTGTGGGCCTAGCCCAATGGTGTGGCACTTGTAAGAACTTTGAAGTTAAAAACTCTTGGGCTAGAGTAGTGCCATGTTGGGTGACCATGTGGGAAGTCTTTATTTTTGAGACTTCGTTTTGGGCTTCTTTTCCATTCCTTGCTTCTTCATCAACACTTAGTAATATTATTGCTCGTTGCACATTTTGTGATGATTCCTTTTCTTGGATGTCTTTGATTAAAATTTGTAGTCTTTTGTTTATTTTCTTCGTTCTTGATCTCGTCATTGGTCCTCCTATATTCATCAATGGATCTTGGCTCCCTATTGCTTCTTGATTGTCCTTAGTTGCTCCTTTGACTACATCATTCCCTCCCTCTTCGAAAAGATTCGTCCTCGAATCTGCATCAAACAAAGATAAGTCACTAACATTAAAAGTAGCGCTTACATTACCATATTCGCTCGGTAAGTCAATCTTATAAGCATTGTCATTGATGCGTTCCAACACTTGGAAGGGACCGTCTCCTCGCGGTTGTAATTTATTCTTTCTCCGCTCCGCAAATCTCTCCTTTCGTAGATGCACCCAAACCCAATCTCCAGGTTCAAAAATGATTTCTTTTCTACTCTTGTTGGCTTGTTGCGCATAGTGCTCGTTCTTTTGTATAATGTTTTCTCGAACCTTCGAGTGTAATTCTCTTACGAATTCAGCCTTTCTTTTTCCATTTAAATCAACTAATTCATTAGAAGGTAACGGTAATAAATCAAGCGGTGTAAGAGGGTTAAAGCCATACACAATTTCAAATGGTGAGTAAGAAGTAGTAGAATGAACAACTCTATTGTAAGCGAACTCAACATGTGGCAAGCAATTTTCTCATTGTTTTAAATTCTTAGAAATTATTGCTCTCAACAAAGTAGATAAAGTTCGATTCACTACCTCGGTTTGTCCATCCGTTTGGGGGTGTGCCACGGTGGAAAACAACAATTTTGTACCTAGCTTATTCCATAAGGTTCTCCAAAAGTGACTTAGAAACTTCACATCCCTATCACTAACAATTGTTCTAGGTAATCCATGTAAACGCACAATTTCTTTAAAAAATAAATCCGCTATATGTGTAGCATCATTAGTTTTAGAACATGCTATAAAATGTGCCATTTACTAATCGATCCACAACCACAAAAATACTATCCTTGCCTCCTTGTGTTCTTGGTAAACCTAACACAAAGTCCATGGAAATATCTGTCCAAGGGTGCTCGGGCACGGGTAAAGGACTATACAATCCATATGGTTTGATCTTGACTTTGCCTTCCTACATTCAATGCATCTTTCACAAATAGTTATAACATCATGCTTCATTTTTTGCCAAAAGAAATGTTCTATCAAGACATTCAAAGTTTTGTCAATTCCAAAGTGTCCCATTAATCCTCCACCATGTGTTTCTCTAACAAGCAATTCACGTAATGAGCATTTACGTATACAAAGTTTATCCTTTCGAAATAATACCCATCATGTCTATATAATCAGCACATGCAATTTTCTCACAATCTCTCCATACATGACAAAAATCTATATCTGATTCATACAAATCCTTAATAAATTCAAATCCTAACAATTTAGATTGTAGAGAAGTGATTAAAACGTACCTCCTTGACAACGCATCAGCGACTACGTTGTCTTTACCTTTTTTGTAATGGATGACATATGGAAAGGTCTCGATGAATTCCATCCACTTGGTGTGCCTCTTGTGCAATTTACCTTGTGACTTTAGGTGCTTCAAACTCTCGTGATCGGAATGAATAATAAACTCCTTGGGCCACAAGTAGTGTTGCCATGTTTGTAACGTCCTTACCAAAGCATAGAGTTCCTTGTCATATGTTGGATAATTTAATGCCGCTCCACTAAGCTTTTCACTGAAGTAAGCAATCGGCTTCATTTCCTGCATCAAAACACCTCCAATTTCCTTTCCCGACGCGTCACATTCGATTTCAAATGTTTTATCAAATTTGGTAAAACTAGAAGGGGAGCATTAGTTAGTTTCTCTTTTAACAAATTAAACGCTTTGTCATGTACTTCGGTCCAGTTAAATGCAATATTCTTTTTAACTAATTCATTCATAGGTGCCGCAATAGTGCTAAAGTCTCTTACAAATCTCCTATAAAAGCTAGCCAAGCCATGAAAGCTACGTACCTCATTTGCATTCTTTGGTGTGGGCCATTCCTTGATTGCTCTTATCTTTTCCTCATCTACGGATACCCCCTTTGAGCTAACTACAAAACCAAGGAAAACTACCGATTCCATGCAAAAGGTACACTTTTTAAGATTAGCATACAATAGATTCGATTTTAACACACTAAATACGGATCTCAAATGCTTAACATGTTCGTCAAGTGACTTACTATACACCAAAATATCATCAAAGTAGACCACAACAAATTTTCCAATAAATTGCCTTAAAACATGATTCATCAATCTCATAAACGTGCTCGGTGCATTAGATAGTCCAAACGGCATAACCAACCATTCATAAAGACCATATTTGTTTTAAAAGCTGTTTTCCATTCATCTCCTTGTTTCATGCGAATTTGATAATATCCATTCTTTAAATCAATTTTGGAAAACATACATGCACCATACAGTTCATCAAGCATATCATCAAGACGAGGAATAGGGTGTCGATACTTTACCGTAATTTTATTTACCTCTCGACAATCGACGCACATTCTCCAAGTGCCGTCCTTTTTTGGAACCAAAATAACCGAAACCGAGCATGGGCTAAGACTCTTCTTCACTAGGCCTTTCTCTACCAACTCATCTACTTGCCTTTGAATTTCCTTGGTTTCCTCTGGATTTGCTCGGTACGCTGGTCGGTTTGGGATCGTCGCTCCGGAGATGAAATCGATTTGATGCTCGATTCCCCTAAGTGGGGGAACTCCTTTAGGTAATTCCTCTGGAAATATGTCCTCAAATTCCCGCAAAAGAGAGGTAACACTTATGGGAAGAGAATTTGTTAGTTCGTTAGTGGAAAAATAAACATCTTTGTAGAGTAACAAAATCATCTCCTCACCTTTCCTCACAAGTCCACTCTTTTTTCTCTCTTCTCCCTCGTTTCTTTTCCTTTCCTCAAATTTCTTTTCTTCCTCTTTGTCTTTTTTGCTCTCTTTATTTATGACTCTTCTCTCATCGGCTTTTTTGTCTCCTCTTTCTTTTTCGCCTTTTTTCTTCTCTTCTTTCATGCTTGAATTTTCGACTACGCCATTTTTGTCATTTTGGATCTCTTTGGCAATCCTCTCTTGATCCAAGCTTGCTTCCCACGGTGGTAATGGTTTTAGTATCACCAACCTCCCATTTTGAGTAAGCGAATACTCATTTTTGTAGCCGTTATGCTTAACCGTTCTATCATATTGCCATGGTCTCCCCAATAGGATGTGAGTTGCTTGCATTGGCACTACGTCACACAAAATCTCATCTTTGTACTTTTCGATTGATAATGTGATGTTTACTTGTCTTGTTATCTTAATTTCGCCACAATCGCTCAACCATTGCAATTTGTACGGCTTTGGGTGTCGCTTGGTTTGCAAATTTAACTTTTGGACCAATAATGTACTAGCCACGTTTGTGCAACTTCCGCTATCGATGATCATGCTACATACCTTGTTGTTGACATGACACCTAGTATGAAAGATGTTTTCCCTTTGGGCTTTGTCGTCGTCCTCCTTAATTTGTACACTTAAGGCTCTCCTTGTGACTAATAAATCTCCTTTGACTGATTCCTCCACGTCTACATCACTACAATCTTCGAGTTATAACATCTCGTTATCGCTTGAACTCACACTTTCTATATCACCATTCTCTAAGAAGACCATTGCACGCTTATTGGGACAATTTGATGCAATGTGCCCAATTCCTTGGCATCGATAACACTTGACTTCTCTAGTCCGAGTTAGTGTTGGAACCTCGCTCTTTCCTTTAGGTGGGTTGAAGTTATTAGCGACGATTTTTCCTTTGTGGTCCTCCCTCGGGTTTGGCTTCTCTCCTTTCCAATTTGGTTTCCACGAACTATTTGACGCTGTGTTTACCTTTGCACTTTTCTTGGCATTTAGTTGTCGTTCGATTTTGATCGCCTTGTGTAGTAATTCCTCCATGTCCAAATAGTGTTGTAAATCTACTATGTCGGCAATCTCTCGATTAAGTCCTCCCACAAACCTTGCCATTGTGGCTTCTCCATCCTCGTTAACATCGGCCCTTATCATGGCCATCTCCATTTCTTTATAATACTCCTCCACACTTTTATATCCTTGAGTAAAACCTTGAAGTTTCCGACACAAATCCCTATAGTAATATGATGGGACGTACCTTTTTCTCATAATTGTTTTTACACTTTCCCATGTGCGGATTGGGGTTTCTCCGTTTCGTCTCCGAGTTTTGACTAGTTGATCCCACCAAATGCTGGCATAATCGGTGAACTCCATTGTGACCTACCTAACCTTTTTTTCCTCCGTGTAGTTTCAATACTCGAGTAAATAATCGACTTTCCTTTCCCATTCCAAATAGGCTTCGGGATCACTTTTCCCCTGAAAGGCTGGGATGTTAACCTTGATATCACTAAGATCTCCATCTTCTCGATCGTTCCTATCGTATCTTTCCTTTCGGTATGGTTTTTCATCATGGTCATAGTAGTCGTCAAACTTTTTTCCACGAGGATTGGTAGATGACGGTATCTCCAAACGTTCCATCCTTCGATTAAGAGCCTCGTATTGATCGTGTATGGCCCTCATGAACATTTTTATATCAATCTCATTCTCCTCTCCGCTCATGATTCCAAATTTTTTTTTTTTTTTTTTTTTTTTAATAAATAACGCAAAAGGTAAATTGCGAAATAAAAATCTAAATAACTGAATTGAAATGCGGAAATTTAAATGACTGAATTGAAATGCGGAAATTTAAATGACTGAATTGAAATACAGAAATTTAAATAACTGAATTGAAATGCAGAAATTTAAATGGACCTCTCCTCTCCCTCACGTGTTTACACTCGTTCAATGTCACTTCACTCGTGTTTCGCTCGAAATTTTGACTTTTATAAGATAATCTCACACTCTTGTCTTTTACCACTCAATCTCTTCTTTAGGTTCTTGAAGTTAGAACCCAATCAAGATGTAATCCAACAAATATAACGTGAAAATTTCAAACTTTCAAACTTAAAATCCAACTTTCGAGAATAGATTAAAGTCAAACCACTAAAGGTGTTTGCTAGAATCGATCTCTAGATATAACGTTTTGAGAAGCTTGAATAGTTTCCGGTTGTGAATCCTCGATACTAATGAGGTATTCTCACGAATTTTTTTGAAACCCGGCAAACTTGCAGAAATAGAAATCCGACTTGAGATTCGGATGCTAGGGTTTGAGACAAGCAAAGATATGTCTTTCTCGATTGGCAGTACAAAAGAAGTTTCTCGTTATTAACAAACGAGAGCTCTACACTTTTTTTTTTTTTGAATTTTCGGAATTTTTTTTTTTTTCGATTTTTTTTTTTTTTTTTTTGAACTAAAACGAAAAATAGAATAATCGAAAGGTTTTGTGGAGAAGAAAAGAAGAATAACAAGAATGATAAAGATAGCTTCTTTGAATCGAAGAACCTTCTCTCTGATACCAAATGATATGAACCTAAGATATTAGAGATCTTAGACCCAACACGCAATACGGAATTCAAAGGGAATAATGCCTTTATTGATTCGAAAGAATAAGAAGAAGGAACTTGACCCCAATCGATAGATAGCGATGGAACCAAAGTTATCAGAAAAGTAGCTAGACCCGAACCAAACTCGTTGGTTGAACCTAAGCTATCAAGTTCGATCTTTTCAAGAATACACTTGAAGAAGATCAAGTTCTAATCCAAGAACTCAAGAAGAGAATTATAAGGATCTCACCTCAAAGCAAAAGCTTAATAAAAATCAAATTCATTCAAAAAGTGCCTAAAATCTATTACAAGCCTCCCTTAAATAGGCAAAGGGATAAAACTAATAAGGTAATAACATAATTAGAAATAATCAAGATATCCTAATTAGACAATAGAAAAGTTTCCAAAAATAAGAGAAGGAAAATTGGAAAGTGGTGCAAGTGGATGGTGGCCGCGGAACTTAGGTTTAAGTAACGTGAGTCTCGCATTTAATTCAGATTGTGGGCCTAGCCTAATGGTGTGGCACTTGTAAGAACTTTGAAGTTAAAAACTCTTGGGCTAGAGTAGTGCCATGTTGGGTGACCATGTGGGAAGTCTTTATTTTTGAGACTTCATTTTGGGCTTCTTTTCCAGTCCTTGCTTCTTCATCAACACTTAGTAATATTATTGCTTGTTGCACATTTTGTGATGATTCCTTTTCTTGGATGTCTTTGATTAAAATTTGTAGTCTTTTGTTTATTTTCTTCGTTCTTGATCTTGTCATTGGTCCTCCTATATTCATCAATGGATCTTGGCTCCCTATTGCTTATTGATTGTCCTTAGTTGCTCCTTTGACTACATCACTTTGTCTTGTACTCTCTAAAAGTTTGACTGATTATTCTTATTGCTTCATGGTGTGGAAAAGTCAAACTTTTAAAGGTGATTAGTTTCTTTTGAATATCCTTGTAATAAAGAGAGGATCTCTTTTTGGGCTAGTGAGATCCAAAAAAATTGACGTGCATATACATATAAGCTTCAAGTATTTTTTATCCTTGTTTGATGGCCGGATAAATGGCTGTGTATTGAAAGTACAATTTGATTTGTGGAAACAATCTCTTGTGCTACATGAAGTATCAATAAATCAAATTATTAACTTGTTTTATATTTCTGCAGTGTTGATGATGGATTTCCACTTATAAAATTCCATTTTGAAGGCTCTTTGTCTCTGAGTGTTTATCCTCATGAGTATCTGTTCCAGTTTCGTGTAAGTGGAGTGAGTAATAAAACTCTGGTTCTAATATCTTTTCATTCTTCATTTTTGGATTTACTTTTAGCTATAGCACATGGAATTTCTTTTATCTTCACTTGTGTTTTCATTGAATGAGATAGGAAGTAAATTCTTATACTGATGAATGATTATGATTGGGTTTCTTCATCCAATTTACACATTCTGAGTAATTTTAGCTTTATCAAACTCAGAAAGGCTTTTTTTTTTTTTTTTTTTCTGGAAATAATTTTGGTATGATTTGGTAATGTTGTACCAAAAAACATGAACATTATAATTTGGTAATATTATACCAAAAATCTTCTGCCATATATATATATATATATGTATATATACATATATCATCGTCCATGCATGCAACAACCTCTTGACATTACAAACTAAAAACTTAGTTATGATATAGTTTTTGATCTGTTTTATACTTTGGTTTTTAACGATTTCCTTCAAAATTTTCTTCATTATGATAGCTTCATTTAAAAAACTTGTTTGCTTTCCTTGCTAACTCATCTATTCATTCGTACAATGATTTAAATTTCATTTTTCTTTTTGGTTTTCAAGTTTGTAAGTAAAGAAATATTTGTGATTTGCAGGAAAATGCATGGTGCGTTGGTTGGCAGAACAGTGGGGCGCAATCAAAGGATGGAAAGGACGTGACTCTTTTGGGAGGTACACTGCTGTTTTATGCATGATCATTTGTATTAGTAGCTTAGCTTCCCTACACATGAATTTGGCCTTTTCCTTGTAAGATCGGAAAATCGCCAGTTTTCTGCTCATGACATACCGTGATTTGTAATTTGATGACCTCTCATTTTGAAAAATTAAGTTGGCCTTTATTTAGACAGCACAATTAGTAAGCTCACCTGGAGATTAATGAAGAGTTTTTTATGAGACAGTTTTGTACATCAAAAGATGAACAATAAGAAATTCTCCATGAAAGAAGCAATTAACTCATTCCTCGTAGCTTACCTCTTTTGTACATCTCTTTCTTCCTTCTTTTTTTTAATGCGAAACCTTCCACTTGCTGATTGTTTTTCTGATCCAATTGCAGATTTGGTGCTACAGAATAAGCTTGTTTTCTATAACTTGGAAAATCAGACCATTGGGTGGACAGACTACAACTGTGAGTATCGTATAATATTTAAAAAAAGATCTACGCAAAAAAATATCACAATAATGGAGCATACAAATTTTCCTGTGTTAGAGGCCGGTACATCAATTAGAAGCTGTTTCTTTCCAGTTGTTTAGTTTCTCCTTCCATGAATTTTGTTTAGGAAACTCATTCAAATGTCCTTTCTGATGTTCATTAGTCGACATTTTCCATGCCGGGTTTTTCTTATCTTTCATTCGTTCACCATTTCTGGTTAAGCTATTGTCATTTTCATCTCTACTTTTTGTTCTTGACAACCTTTTAATGAAGTTACACTTCACTCTGAATGGTACTTGGTTCATGGATTTAATGTGGTAAAACTTTAGATGATTTAAATTTTGTTTCAAAAGAAACGCCAGCATTATTACTGGTTAATCATGATTATCATCAGTTCTTCGTTGGAATAGGCATAAATTCCAGTTAAAGAACGCAGTTATTATTATTATTGTAATGTTCGGATGTCAATTTCAGGCACTTCGAGCATTAAAATGAAGGAGGAAAGCTCGGGAGCTGCATATGCAGTTGGAGCCAGCAATCTAATATCAGCTTCAAGTGTTGTAGTAAGTGCGAAAATAATAACATTCTTGTCAATACTAATTGCTTTGGTTCATATGTTTACAAGTTAGAAAAATTGACAAAGTGGCACAACCGGACCAAGATTCATTATTCATTTTGTTGTACCATAGTTTATTCAATGAGAAAAAGAAGAGGTGGTTAATATGATTTCGTGTTCCCACTTGTCAAATGTATTCTTTTCGAGATTGGATTGCATCATTTAAATGAGCAGAATATGCTTTTTGTTTACGAAATTTATGTTGTGTTTTTTTTTGGATTTATGTTTAAATACCGGCTAGATTATGACGTGAATTTAAAATCAACTATAAAAGATCAAAATAGTTGAAAATCGAGTTAAGAATTGTCAAAGACGTTAAAAATCAGGTTAAAACAACTTATGAAGTGTTAAACATGGTATACACGTGCTGAATATAACGAATAAATTAACGACAATGTCTAATTTGTTGATAGTTTAAAGATGAAAGCTCAATTTTTTTTAAAAAATAATTTAAAGTTTTATATATAAATGACCTCAAACGTTGGAATCTAAATTACACTTTACCTTGTTTTTTTCTAGGTAGTGTCACACCTATACTATAATCTTGGATTATGATGTTGTCAATGTATAATTCATTAGTATAAAAGATCTATCATTTTAACTACTTACAAGTCATCAAAATTCATCTATGGATGAGTAAACAAGTCGTTAGAGCACATAATTATAGTATATAATTAGAGCTTGTAAGGATTGTAAAAGTCAAAATATCAAATTCCAAACAGTTTAAAAGTCAAAAGAGTAGTTTATCTCAAAATGAGTCTACAAATCACCATCATAAGTTATATTCACAAGCAAACTAAAAGAAGAGTAAAAAAGCTCAAACCAAAGTAGAAGCAGTAGATAGAATGTATTATAACAGTACAAAGTAATGGCTCAAACAAGAAGAAGGACAATAATTACATAACAGGTTCTATTACTTACAAAGATGGAGTGGTGATGAATAGGTAGATTCTCTCTACAAAGTTGTCCTCAAAAACTGTATAACAAAATAGAGGACTGCTAGGAATAGAGCAACTTGATAGGCATCTCTTTGGAAGCTGTCATCCATTTGAAAGAACTGCACCAAAACAACAAATGAAATCATACTAAATAAGGCATCTATCAATGATGTTAGACTCGTGCGAAATCTGAATCCGTGAGACTTGTAGTCCCCTTTTATATTCTGTTTTAGAAATGTTCCCAAATGTAGTTAAAAGAACGGTTCGTTGAACTTCCGAAAAGTTGAATTTCATAGAAATAAACTCAATAAAACAGTTTCTAGTTACACTTTTCGACACCTTCTTTCCCTTTTTTTACAAATAGTACCAAGCAAGTCACAGTTTGTACAGTTGCAAAAAAAAAAAAAAAAAAAAAAAAAAATTGAAGAACAATGAGTTTAAAAGGAAAGCATATGATAATAATCTTGGAATTTTAACCAATCAAACTTCTGCAAATTGCTCAATTCTACAGAGGTGATTCAAACACGAGAATGAAAGAATTAGAACTTACCTTGGTAGGATCACCAGAAGGGTCGGGATATATCTCTGAGTTCTCCTTTTCGGGAGATAAACGACTAGGCAAACTTTTAACAAAATCTGAAAAGTCTTTTCCAGCCTCTGCAGTTGCATAAAGCCGTCGAGATGTCCAGAAATACGCCTTAGAAATGGGAGACGAAGCCGATAAATCCCACTGCTCTTCGTGTTCAATAACTTGACCACTAATTTGGTTTAGAGTGAATTGAGAGTTAACTTTAATGACCAAATCTCCTCCAATGGCGCCAATGAAGGATTTCGGCCTCCCTCTGACTGTCCACTTGATTCTCAGGATGCTAGTTGACAACATGACCATTTCTTGTACAGTCTGTACAACAAATGTCGAATTTTGAAATGATAGGAAAACGATTTCGATTAACAACGAGTCCTTTTTTTTACCAATCGAATTTTCAACTTACAGAAACTGGGTACTGAAAGTTTGAAGTATACAAATTAAAGAAAGAACGAATTAGAAACTTACTGCAGATGGATTTTCTAATGTACTGGTTACCCATAGTGGTCTCTTATATTTGTCGCGACCCGTAAAAGTTCTAACAGGATCCTGCAAACAGTTATTGATGAAGAAAATAATCAGTGTGCTGAAATTTGACATTCCTCCTGAAAATGATAGAAAATAGAATTGCAGCAACTGTAGTTTATCAAATGGAGAACAAAAATTTCTACGATCTTAGAAAGAATCAAGAAAAAATAGTAAGTCCGAAAAGTAAAAATGAATTGAAAGCAGAATACATTGAAAAAAGTAGAGGAATGGAGCTCATTAATCGTGTTTATGGAGTGGATATTGTGAGCAGCTACATGCAAATCCATTATATATCAAGGTATAAATTATACAATTTCAACAATTAAGAAGATGATGAACTTCTTTTTTTCTAACTTTTGTTTGCTTCCTTGAGACTGATTAGCTTGGACAACTCAATGGATATAACTATCAACATAGTTGCATAAAAGTTTACCAAATAAAGATCAATCATTTCATTAACACACTACCAAAATTAATAAAGATTCTTGTTGGATTTACATGAAAGAAGGGGTTTCACTCTTCCGAATAGATACTTGTTGTCTAGTGTGGCGGAGGAAGGTGCGGATAAATTCGTGAATATGCATGTCTTTGCCGGTCAATTTTTTTCACCCGGGTAGATCAAGTGGGATGACAAAGTGCCTTCCCAAAACATAATATAATATTGATCTATCCTCTATCCCAAATTCAAGAGAGCAAGCTAATATGTCTAAAAGTAAACGCCTTAAAGAAACACGACATAGGTATCCATTTCTTTCTACAATCATAGCATCGGTTTATGATCAGGCTTCACAGTGAATCAGGTCGGCCTGACTTGCCACAGAAGTCAACCCAGGTCCGGTCCATGCCTAGTCCAACAGCTTTGGCCTAGACTATTGTCCTCATGCTGGTTGTCCAAGTGGAGCCGCAACCTCCTATAAACGTTTCAATAGACAGAACCTCTACATAAATTGCACAATGTCCAACTCATGGGCCAACCTTCAGACCGATCCAATGGATAAAACTTGTAGGTAGACTCTCCATTCAAAATTAGGTCCAATTCTAGATCAAGGTTAGACGAACTAAGCATTACTTATTATTAATAAAAGTTTAATCTGACAAAGCCTAAGCTAGGCTTGAACCAGCCGACCTGCTTACTTTGGACTGAATGAGATGAGGCCTAGTTCAAGAATGTGTATCTTCAAGCCAACTTATCAAATCATCAGACTCTAAAGCTTAATTAGAATGAGAAAGAAAAAAATATGAAAAGAACTAGTATTTGAATACCTTGTACTTGACAAAAATAGAAAAAGTTCCAAGGGCGCGGTTGCCTTCTCGAAGTTCTAAGATATCTCGAGCAAGTTGCCTCGCCGTAGATTCAACCAAAGGACTGCTAATGCATTCAAATTCATTGCAAAGCTCCCCAAAGTTCATGCCATCAACTATTTTATCAGCCTCTGATCTTTCTATAGTGTCTCAGCAGACAGTTCTGCTCTTTTGGCATCATTTATCACTGCATTTCATCCCAAACACACCAATCAATTTTCACTATCTTCTGGTTGGCATGAAATGAAAGTATATATATAGCCTGTAAAAATCCTATAAAAGGAAAGTAAATTATGAAAATTGTTTACATGTTATAAAGTCAAGCATGAATAAGGATGAGAGTAAGACACTTGTGAAAACCTCAGTTCAAGAACAACTACGTGGACTTCCTGTTAAGATTTCGTAACAATAACGAGAGGAACTACTATCTAATCTAACACTATAAGCAAAGAAACAACTTGTTTTCATTCACACACACTTTTTATGTTCTTAGAACCTAATATATAAGGAAATTGAAGTGGGAAGGGAAGAGAGGGGAAAGGCAGTTTGCATAACTCCTGCACCAATAAATCTCATCTTGCCACATATACAAACTACCATAAACTATCTTATAGGAATTAACCACCTTGAACATGGATAATGGAACCACCATAAACCACATATCATGACACTTCCACGGCAGAAAGAGAAAACGAAAAAAACGACTAATAACAAAATATCGAAACCCAAGCAAGAGTTAAAATTGCAGAAAGAAGAGCAAGACGTAAGAACCTCGCAGAGAAAGAGGATGATTGGAGTGGCATTGAGAAGGCAAAAGGGTGACAGGGAAGGAGGCGAATTCAAATTTACTCAGGCGGGGTTTAGGGCGGCGGGAAAGGGTCGCCGGAGAAAAGGCGGCTGAGAGCAGAGAAGAAAGGAAACGGAGGCACTCATCTCTCTTCCCCATTTCTGAGACAGACCATCAGTTGTTGAGATTTTAGAGAGAGAAAAGTTGATTTTTATTTTCATTCACAATTTCTTTTGGTCGCTGATTACTTGGGTTGAGATAAGGTGGGGTTCCCAATTTGGCTTCTGTAAGTAACATCCAGTTGCCACTTGGTCTGAAAATCAATTTATGTTGGGACCCACTTGCCAAGTGTCATGGTCCATTGACTCGTGGGGTCCATGGTGACGAGGCATGCAAGCTCGATGAAGAGTATACGTAATCAAACAAGTACTTTTAATCAACACATATATGCTTAGACTTTACAAATCACCAATTTCTATCCACCTTACATAGATTAAATCTTTCTCGGATCCACGAGCATAAAAGACGTAACCTCCGTTGCTTAGTCGTCATCGGGCCTCTCCTTCTTCGTCGAAACAATCTCGGCAAAGTCAATAACGAGTTTACTCTCGACACGCCTTCTAGGGCCGACCACTTACTTCTAGTCCCGGCCATATCTCGTAGTCTTCTTCTTCCTCTTACCCAGAATGTCTTTGACCGTTCGTACTGTGCCCGAGCATTTAGATCGCCAGGCGTAGAGAGGTCCTCGTTAATGGCAGCATCGCCATTGCAAATCGAGCCTCGGAGGAAAGACAATCTTTGGATTTGGCAATTCGAGGCCATTGATAAGTTGTTTGAGTTCGAATCAACGAATAGGCACACAACAGCACAATCATCGACTTTGGAAGTAGGAAATTTACACTGCCATTCTCGAACAGCTGCCTCTACAAGAGCTCCGAGCTGCGGTCGACCGAGACTGGGCGATGCTCCAATATCCACTACCTCTGAATTTGATTAAAACGTCCCATATCTACCACAATCAAAACAATCCGAGTTCTATTATCAAATTACAAGTAAAATTAAATAATTTAATCGTTTATACATTTATTAACTGACTAGATGTGATATTTCAACTATAATACCACTTGTTCTTCGTTAAAAAAAAAAAATCGTAATAAAAATTGATCACGTACCCCATCCGTCGCCATGACGACAAATTCATCCTTTTCGGTTAGTTGTCGGCAGGTTATTCGGGTACAGATATTAGACCAAATCCTTGAGACAAAAATCTCCAAATGCACGAGCCATAGCAAGGCCAGGGGAGTCGCTGTTCGGAGCCATTACTCTGGCAACCTCCGGTTCATCTCAAGAGCAAAAGACCGGCCTCACACTGCGAATTCTCTCTTCTTTCTTCCTGTCGAAAAAAAACCAACAACCAAAAAATAAGAATTTTTCCTCATAATCTCTAGTTGAGGCTTTTGAACCTCCTCGAAGTATTTTTTTAACGAGTTTTCTCTGCTTTGATTCGATTTTTCCGCTTTTGTACACCGGCGATTTACTGTATAGCCTATATTCTTCTTGTTTAATCATATTTAATGACCTATCACACATCTGAGAGAGAAAGGGAGGTAGTAGAGAGAGATTGAACAGGAAGATTCGGCTTCACTCGACGTTCCACGAATGCACAATTGTGTCATCTTTCTCTCTTTAGCCATTACAGCTTCTTGAATCTCCAACATTTCAATCACAAGGTTTTTCCCCCTTCAAAAAAAAAGCCAAAACCAATAACCATCAAAGAACAAACAATCAAACCATTAACAAATCTTCATACAGACAAACCGGCTTAACCATCCTAACGGCGTAGTGCCCTACGAAACAATCGATACTCGGATGCCTCCTCAATTCTCTGTCCATCACTTTACTAGGCCTTTAGAAATGATTCCTTCAATTTTGAAAAATTTCTTTCGGCTTCTTCTCACGATTCGGCAATGTCAATGGAGACGCTACCCCTACTTCATCGTCATCTCTTTTGTTTCTTCTCCCTTAGGATCGCACTGAGTCTCGGACAACTCCTTTCAGTCACTGCATTGAAGTCCCACGGGGCTTTATTACTTTCAGAGGAAGAGAAATCCCTCACTCTCTTAGCAAACCATATGGCCGAATGGTCCGTGCCCGCAAACATCACCGAAGATCGTGTCACTTCTTCTCGAACCGAAATTCTATACATTTTTATGTCATATACAGTAGCATCCCGCTGATCAAACCAATTAACCAATATCTCAGTTAATATTACGCCAACTGAAGTCGATTAACGTTTTTTTTTTTTCGTAGTTGTCGATTCAATCTAAAGCATTATATTGGAAATCAATGACTCAATACCGCAAATGATAGCAATAACAAGACAAAACAAAGAGCGTCCTTGTTCCCTAGATTGTAACTTTCATGTGATTTCTGCCCGTTTTCTCGAGATCTTTGAATTAATCAGACAAATACAAGACCATGGTAAAAAATATTAGAAAAGAGAAAAGGACAGAAAAAAGGGCAATCTATCATAAAGATCTAGAAACAGAGGAAGCAAATTGCATTAAAAATCATCATTTCTCATTAACAACACCAAAATGGTCTGCACACTGAATCGAAATATCTAAAAAGATAGGATAGACTTACCTCTCCCAAACAATCATGTCATCTTGGTTGTTCCTTTTCTACTCCTGTTGAGTGAACAAAGAAGCCACTTTAACTAGACCCATTCAAGAACATCCTCAAGGGATTCGATGCAGAGGTTCTTCCCTTCGATAGTCAAACGAAGAGCCACGTGATCTTAGTCGTTTCACTTGACGATTTTCTCTTCTCAGCTCTCCTTGCGGAGAATTTGGTGATCCAGGAAATGGGATACTGCTTTCTGTAGAAAGGACAGGACCCCATTATGAGAGCTCTGTAAGGCTTAGTATGCAATCAGCCCAGCCAAACAATTGTTCCACCTTACTTTCTTTCCAGAGTTTGTCAGAATGTAACGGAAAAGATTGCCGGAATCTCTTACTTCTTCCGCCTAGGCTCGTGCGAAAACGAAAAATCAATTGATTCAATCTTCAATCTTTTTCAACCACAATTTTTTTTTTCAGCAAATAAGAGAAGAAGTCGGTCAAATGTGAAGACTATTTAGCAATGGATCGGCAGTTTGCTCTCTATCCCTCAAAGGATATCTGTCATTTATTTGTCAACATCCCTCTTCGAGAAACCTCCCATAAATATAAGATACAGTAAACGTTAACCTCCCAAAACTCTTCTATCGTAATCCACAAAATAGGTAAAGTCTTTTACCCTTTTATGAAAAGCTAATATACACAAAAAGAGGTAAAAGAAAACGATTATCCAGTTAAAAATAGGTTAAAATAATGATAGTAAAACCTTATCCAATTGCAGGCACAGAAGAAATAAACATTCAAGGACGAACATATTACACCCCAAGAATGGAACTGCTACACAATCGAGAAAACTATTCAATCCTCTAGCGGTGGAAACACGACAGCAAAACAAACAAAAAAAGAGAAAAGATACTAAGCTGCCGCTAGTTAAAAAATCCACAGAAACAGTATGAAACAAAAAAGGTTGGCAGCGAATAGCCAAGGAGAGAAATGGAGAGAGAGAGAGAGAGCGTAGAGGAAGAGAAAATCAAACCGAGAAGAATCGCAAAACACAAACGACCCGAAACGGAAGATCACAAAAAAGAAAGACACCCGACTTTTAATGAACGAAGGTATAGAACAGACTAGACAGAGAAAAAACACTACCTTTGAACAGAGGAAAGAGGGAAATATGAAAAAGTCAAAGACCCGTTCGGTCGCTTTCAGAAAATCACAAAGACAAATAATGATCGGAAATGGTAAGAAACCCCGGAATGAAGCCCACTGATACAAGAACAGCGATGGATGCCTGAGCTGAACGGAAATGCAAACCGCAGCTAAGTACTAGTTTGTCTAATTATTAATAATAGAATAACTAATAAATTTATCCTCGAATTTTACGTGCTAATATTTTGTAGTAATATGTAAAAAAAAAAATATTATTATGCTACCAATCTCATTCAATAAAATATACAAATAAATTAAAAGAAAGGACAGCATTTG